>JACBOY010000222.1:0-39688 GCA_014706135.1 Phytophthora tubulina
CAGGCTTCAAAATCATTTACCTGTCGTTCGTTTCTCCCATTGCTGGACATGTCGAGCAGCCTCTGTGAAGCACAATGAGCCATACCATTTTCTTTAGAGATGCTTCGTTCGCAAGATACAGGCTTCAAAAATCATTTACCTGTCGTTCGTTTCTATCACCGAGGAGAATGTCGAAAGCCTCTGTGAAGCACAATGAGCCATGCCATTTTCTTTAGAGATGCTTCGTTCATAAGATACAGGCTTCGAAAAATCATTTACCTGTCGTTCGGTTCTCACCGCTGGACATAGTCGAAAGCCTCTGTGAAGCACAATGAGCCATACCATTTTCTTTAGAGATGCTTCGTTCGCAAGATACAGGCTTCAAAAATCATTTACCTGTCGTTCGTTTCTATCACCGAGGAGAATGTCGAAAGCCTCTGTGAAGCACAATGAGCCATACCATTTTCTTTAGAGATGCTTCGTTCGCAAGATACAGGCTTCAAAAATCATTTACCTGTCGTTCGTTTCTATCACCGAGGAGAATGTCGAAAGCCTCTGTGAAGCAGAATGAGCCATACTACTCTCTTGGAGATGCTGCGTTCGCAAGATACAGGCGTCGAAAATTATTGGCTGAAAACCTGTCGTTGGGTTCTCCCATTGCTGGACATAGTCGAGCAGCCTCTGGAAAGCACAATGAGCCATACCATTTTCTTTAGAGATGCTTCGTTCGCAAGATACAGGCTTCAAAATCATTTACCTGTCGTTCGTTTCTATCACCGAGGAGAATGTCGAAAGCCTCTGTGAAGCACAATGAGCCATACCATTTTCTTTAGAGATGCTTCGTTCGCAAGATACAGGCTTCAAAAATCATTTACCTGTCGTTCGTTTCTATCACCGAGGGAGAATGTCGAAAGCCTCTGTGAAGCACAATGAGCCATACCATTTTCTTTAGAGATGCTTCGTTCGCAAGATACAGGCTTCAAAAATCATTTACCTGTCGTTCGTTTCTATCACCGAGGGAGAATGTCGAAAGCCTCTGTGAAGCACAATGAGCCATACCATTTTCTTTAGAGATGCTTCGTTCGCAAGATACAGGCTTCAAAAATCATTTACCTGTCGTTCGTTTCTATCACCGAGGGAGAATGTCGAAAGCCTCTGTGAAGCAGAATGAGCCATACTACTCTCTGGAGATGCTGCCCACGCAAGATACAGGCGTCGAAAATTATTGGCTGAAAACCTGTCGTTGGGTTCTCCCATTGCTGGACATAGTCGAGCAGCCTCTGGAAAGCACAATGAGCCATACCATTTTCTTTAGAGATGCTTCGTTCGCAAGATACAGGCTTCAAAAATCATTTACCTGTCGTTCGTTTCTATCACCGAGGGAGAATGTCGAAAGCCTCTGTGAAGCACAATGAGCCATACCATTTTCTTTAGAGATGCTTCGTTCGCAAGATACAGGCTTCAAAAATCATTTACCTGTCGTTCGTTTCTATCACCGAGGGAGAATGTCGAAAGCCTCTGTGAAGCACAATGAGCCATACCATTTTCTTTAGAGATGCTTCGTTCGCAAGATACAGGCTTCAAAAATCATTTACCTGTCGTTCGTTTCTATCACCGAGGGAGAATGTCGAAAGCCTCTGTGAAGCACAATGAGCCATACCATTTTCTTTAGAGATGCTTCGTTCGCAAGATACAGGCTTCAAAAATCATTTACCTGTCGTTCGTTTCTATCACCGAGGAGAATGTAGTCGAAAGCCTCTGTGAAGCACAATGAGCCATACCATTTTCTTTAGAGATGCTTCGTTCGCAAGATACAGGCTTCAAAAATCATTTACCTGTCGTTCGTTTCTATCACCGAGGAGAATGTCGAAAGCCTCTGTGAAGCAGAATGAGCCATACTACTCTCTGGAGATGCTGCCCGCAAGATACAGGCGTCGAAAAATTATTGGCTGAAAACCTGTCGTTGGGTTCTCCCATTGCTGGACATAGTCAGGCAGCCTCTGGAAAGCACAATGAGCCATACCATTTTCTTTAGAGATGCTTCGTTCGCAAGATACAGGCTTCAAAAATCATTTACCTGTCGTTCGTTTCTATCACCGAGGAGAATGTCGAAAGCCTCTGTGAAGCACAATGAGCCATACCATTTTCTTTAGAGATGCTTCGTTCGCAAGATACAGGCTTCAAAATCATTTACCTGTCGTTCGTTTCTATCACCGAGGAGAATGTCGAGCCTCTGTGAAGCACAATGAGCCATACCATTTTCTTTAGAGATGCTTCGTTCGCAAGATACAGGCTTCAAAAATCATTTACCTGTCGTTCGTTTCTATCACCGAGGGAGAATGTCGAAAGCCTCTGTGAAGCACAATGAGCCATACCATTTTCTTTAGAGATGCTTCGTTCGCAAGATACAGGCTTCAAAAATCATTTACCTGTCGTTCGTTTCTATCACCGAGGGAGAATGTCGAAAGCCTCTGTGAAGCAGAATGAGCCATACTACTCTCTGGAGATG
The DNA here is from genome assembly GCA_014706135.1 of Phytophthora tubulina. Taxonomy (NCBI): domain Eukaryota; phylum Oomycota; class Peronosporomycetes; order Peronosporales; family Peronosporaceae; genus Phytophthora; species Phytophthora tubulina. Next base: position 2,489 of record JACBOY010000222.1, read on the forward strand.
CTGCCCACGCAAGATACAGGCGTCGAAAATTATTGGCTGAAAACCTGTCGTTGGGTTCTCCCATTGCTGGACATAGTCGAGCAGCCTCTGGAAAGCACAATGAGCCATACCATTTTCTTTAGAGATGCTTCGTTCGCAAGATACAGGCTTCAAAAATCATTTACCTGTCGTTCGTTTCTATCACCGAGGAGAATGTCGAAAGCCTCTGTGAAGCACAATGAGCCATACCATTTTCTTTAGAGATGCTTCGTTCGCAAGATACAGGCTTCAAAAATCATTTACCTGTCGTTCGTTTCTATCACCGAGGGAGAATGTCGAAAGCCTCTGTGAAGCACAATGAGCCATACCATTTTCTTTAGAGATGCTTCGTTCGCAAGATACAGGCTTCAAAAATCATTTACCTGTCGTTCGTTTCTATCACCGAGGAGAATGTCGAAAGCCTCTGTGAAGCACAATGAGCCATACCATTTTCTTTAGAGATGCTTCGTTCGCAAGATACAGGCTTCAAAAATCATTTACCTGTCGTTCGTTTCTATCACCGAGGAGAATGTCGAAAGCCTCTGTGAAGCACAATGAGCCATACCATTTTCTTTAGAGATGCTTCGTTCGCAAGATACAGGCTTCAAAAATCATTTACCTGTCGTTCGTTTCTATCACCGAGGAGAATGTCGAAAGCCTCTGTGAAGCAGAATGAGCCATACTACTCTCTGGAGATGCTGCCCACGCAAGATACAGGCGTCGAAATTATTGGCTGAAAACCTGTCGTTGGGTTCTCCCATTGCTGGACATAGTCGAGCAGCCTCTGGAAAGCACAATGAGCCATACCATTTTCTTTAGAGATGCTTCGTTCGCAAGATACAGGCTTCAAAAATCATTTACCTGTCGTTCGTTTCTATCACCGAGGGAGAATGTCGAAAGCCTCTGTGAAGCACAATGAGCCATACCATTTTCTTTAGAGATGCTTCGTTCGCAAGATACAGGCTTCAAAAATCATTTACCTGTCGTTCGTTTCTATCACCGAGGAGAATGTCGAAAGCCTCTGTGAAGCACAATGAGCCATACTACTCTCTCTGGAGATGCTGCGTTCGCAAGATACAGGCGTCGAAAAATTATTGGCTGAAAACCTGTCGTTGGGTTCTCCCATTGCTGGACATAGTCGAGCAGCCTCTGTGAAGCACAATGAGCCATACCATTTTCTTTAGAGATGCTTCGTTCGCAAGATACAGGCTTCAAAAATCATTTACCTGTCGTTCGTTTCTATCACCGAGGGAGAATGTCGAAAGCCTCTGTGAAGCACAATGAGCCATACTACTCTCTCTGGAGATGCTGCCCACGCAAGATACAGGCGTCGAAAAATTATTGGCTGAAAACCTGTCGTTGGGTTCTCCCATTGCTGGACATAGTCGAGCAGCCTCTGGAAAGCACAATGAGCCATACCATTTTCTTTAGAGATGCTTCGTTCGCAAGATACAGGCTTCAAAAATCATTTACCTGTCGTTCGTTTCTATCACCGAGGAGAATGTCGAAAGCCTCTGTGAAGCACAATGAGCCATACTATTCTCTTTGGAGATGCTTCGTTCGCAAGATACAGGCGTCAAAATCATTTAAAACCTGTCGTTGGTTTCTATCATTGAGGGACATAGTCGAAAGCCTCTGTGAAGCACAATGAGCCATACCATTTTCTTTAGAGATGCTTCGTTCGCAAGATACAGGCTTCAAAAATCATTTACCTGTCGTTCGTTTCTATCACCGAGGGAGAATGTCGAAAGCCTCTGTGAAGCAGAATGAGCCATACTACTCTCTCTGGAGATGCTGCCCACGCAAGATACAGGCGTCGAAAAATTATTGGCTGAAAACCTGTCGTTGGGTTCTCCCATTGCTGGACATAGTCGAGCAGCCTCTGGAAAGCACAATGAGCCATACCATTTTCTTTAGAGATGCTTCGTTCGCAAGATACAGGCTTCAAAAATCATTTACCTGTCGTTCGTTTCTATCACCGAGGGAGAATGTCGAAAGCCTCTGTGAAGCACAATGAGCCATACTACTCTCTCTGGAGATGCTGCCCACGCAAGATACAGGCGTCGAAAAATTATTGGCTGAAAACCTGTCGTTGGGTTCTCCCATTGCTGGACATAGTCGAGCAGCCTCTGGAAAGCACAATGAGCCATACCATTTTCTTTAGAGATGCTTCGTTCGCAAGATACAGGCTTCAAAAATCATTTACCTGTCGTTCGTTTCTATCACCGAGGGAGAATGTCGAAAGCCTCTGTGAAGCACAATGAGCCATACCATTTTCTTTAGAGATGCTTCGTTCGCAAGATACAGGCTTCAAAAATCATTTACCTGTCGTTCGTTTCTATCACCGATGGAGAATGTCGAAAGCCTCTGTGAAGCACAATGAGCCATACTACTCTCTCTGGAGATGCTGCCCACGCAAGATACAGGCGTCGAAAAATTATTGGCTGAAAACCTGTCGTTGGGTTCTCCCATTGCTGGACATAGTCGAGCAGCCTCTGGAAAGCACAATGAGCCATACCATTTTCTTTAGAGATGCTTCGTTCGCAAGATACAGGCTTCAAAAATCATTTACCTGTCGTTCGTTTCTATCACCGAGGAGAATGTCGAAAGCCTCTGTGAAGCACAATGAGCCATACTACTCTCTCTGGAGATGCTGCCCACGCAAGATACAGGCGTCGAAAAATTATTGGCTGAAAACCTGTCGTTGGGTTCTCCCATTGCTGGACATAGTCGAGCAGCCTCTGGAAAGCACAATGAGCCATACCATTTTCTTTAGAGATGCTTCGTTCGCAAGATACAGGCTTCAAAAATCATTTACCTGTCGTTCGTTTCTATCACCGAGGAGAATGTCGAAAGCCTCTGTGAAGCACAATGAGCCATACTACTCTCTGGAGATGCTGCCCACGCAAGATACAGGCGTCGAAAAATTATTGGCTGAAAACCTGTCGTTGGGTTCTCCCATTGCTGGACATAGTCGAGCAGCCTCTGGAAAGCACAATGAGCCATACCATTTTCTTTAGAGATGCTTCGTTCGCAAGATACAGGCTTCAAAAATCATTTACCTGTCGTTCGTTTCTATCACCGAGGAGAATGTCGAAAGCCTCTGTGAAGCACAATGAGCCATACTACTCTCTCTGGAGATGCTGCCCACGCAAGATACAGGCGTCGAAAAATTATTGGCTGAAAACCTGTCGTTGGGTTCTCCCATTGCTGGACATAGTCGAGCAGCCTCTGGAAAGCACAATGAGCCATACCATTTTCTTTAGAGATGCTTCGTTCGCAAGATACAGGCTTCAAAAATCATTTACCTGTCGTTCGTTTCTATCACCGAGGGAGAATGTCGAAAGCCTCTGTGAAGCACAATGAGCCATACTACTCTCTCTGGAGATGCTGCCCACGCAAGATACAGGCGTCGAAAAATTATTGGCTGAAAACCTGTCGTTGGGTTCTCCCATTGCTGGACATAGTCGAGCAGCCTCTGGAAAGCACAATGAGCCATACCATTTTCTTTAGAGATGCTTCGTTCGCAAGATACAGGCTTCAAAAATCATTTACCTGTCGTTCGTTTCTATCACCGAGGAGAATGTCGAAAGCCTCTGTGAAGCACAATGAGCCATACTACTCTCTCTGGAGATGCTGCCCGCAAGATACAGGCGTCGAAAAATTATTGGCTGAAAACCTGTCGTTGGGTTCTCCCATTGCTGGACATAGTCGAGCAGCCTCTGGAAAGCACAATGAGCCATACCATTTTCTTTAGAGATGCTTCGTTCGCAAGATACAGGCTTCAAAAATCATTTACCTGTCGTTCGTTTCTATCACCGAGGAGAATGTCGAAAGCCTCTGTGAAGCACAATGAGCCATACTACTCTCTCTGGAGATGCTGCCCACGCAAGATACAGGCGTCGAAAAATTATTGGCTGAAAACCTGTCGTTGGGTTCTCCCATTGCTGGACATAGTCGAGCAGCCTCTGGAAAGCACAATGAGCCATACCATTTTCTTTAGAGATGCTTCGTTCGCAAGATACAGGCTTCAAAAATCATTTACCTGTCGTTCGTTTCTATCACCGAGGGAGAATGTCGAAAGCCTCTGTGAAGCACAATGAGCCATACTACTCTCTCTGGAGATGCTGCCCACGCAAGATACAGGCGTCGAAAAATTATTGGCTGAAAACCTGTCGTTGGGTTCTCCCATTGCTGGACATAGTCGAGCAGCCTCTGGAAAGCACAATGAGCCATACCATTTTCTTTAGAGATGCTTCGTTCGCAAGATACAGGCTTCAAAAATCATTTACCTGTCGTTCGTTTCTATCACCGAGGAGAATGTCGAAAGCCTCTGTGAAGCACAATGAGCCATACTACTCTCTCTGGAGATGCTGCCCACGCAAGATACAGGCGTCGAAAAATTATTGGCTGAAAACCTGTCGTTGGGTTCTCCCATTGCTGGACATAGTCGAGCAGCCTCTGGAAAGCACAATGAGCCATACCATTTTCTTTAGAGATGCTTCGTTCGCAAGATACAGGCTTCAAAAATCATTTACCTGTCGTTCGTTTCTATCACCGATGGAGAATGTCGAAAGCCTCTGTGAAGCACAATGAGCCATACTACTCTCTCTGGAGATGCTGCCCACGCAAGATACAGGCGTCGAAAAATTATTGGCTGAAAACCTGTCGTTGGGTTCTCCCATTGCTGGACATAGTCGAGCAGCCTCTGGAAAGCACAATGAGCCATACCATTTTCTTTAGAGATGCTTCGTTCGCAAGATACAGGCTTCAAAAATCATTTACCTGTCGTTCGTTTCTATCACCGAGGAGAATGTCGAAAGCCTCTGTGAAGCACAATGAGCCATACTACTCTCTCTGGAGATGCTGCGTTCGCGAGATACAGGCGTCGAAAAATTATTGGCTGAAAACCTGTCGTTGGGTTCTCCCATTGCTGGACATAGTCGAGCAGCCTCTGGAAAGCACAATGAGCCATACCATTTTCTTTAGAGATGCTTCGTTCGCAAGATACAGGCTTCAAAAATCATTTACCTGTCGTTCGTTTCTATCACCGAGGAGAATGTCGAAAGCCTCTGTGAAGCACAATGAGCCATACTACTCTCTCTGGAGATGCTGCCCACGCAAGATACAGGCGTCGAAAAATTATTGGCTGAAAACCTGTCGTTGGGTTCTCCCATTGCTGGACATAGTCGAGCAGCCTCTGGAAAGCACAATGAGCCATACCATTTTCTTTAGAGATGCTTCGTTCGCAAGATACAGGCTTCAAAAATCATTTACCTGTCGTTCGTTTCTATCACCGAGGGAGAATGTCGAAAGCCTCTGTGAAGCACAATGAGCCATACTACTCTCTCTGGAGATGCTGCCCACGCAAGATACAGGCGTCGAAAAATTATTGGCTGAAAACCTGTCGTTGGGTTCTCCCATTGCTGGACATAGTCGAGCAGCCTCTGGAAAGCACAATGAGCCATACCATTTTCTTTAGAGATGCTTCGTTCGCAAGATACAGGCTTCAAAAATCATTTACCTGTCGTTCGTTTCTATCACCGAGGAGAATGTCGAAAGCCTCTGTGAAGCACAATGAGCCATACTACTCTCTCTGGAGATGCTGCCCACGCAAGATACAGGCGTCGAAAAATTATTGGCTGAAAACCTGTCGTTGGGTTCTCCCATTGCTGGACATAGTCGAGCAGCCTCTGGAAAGCACAATGAGCCATACCATTTTCTTTAGAGATGCTTCGTTCGCAAGATACAGGCTTCAAAAATCATTTACCTGTCGTTCGTTTCTATCACCGATGGAGAATGTCGAAAGCCTCTGTGAAGCACAATGAGCCATACTACTCTCTCTGGAGATGCTGCGTTCGCAAGATACAGGCGTCGAAAAATTATTGGCTGAAAACCTGTCGTTGGGTTCTCCCATTGCTGGACATAGTCGAGCAGCCTCTGGAAAGCACAATGAGCCATACCATTTTCTTTAGAGATGCTTCGTTCGCAAGATACAGGCTTCAAAAATCATTTACCTGTCGTTCGTTTCTATCACCGAGGGAGAATGTCGAAAGCCTCTGTGAAGCACAATGAGCCATACTACTCTCTCTGGAGATGCTGCGTTCGCAAGATACAGGCGTCGAAAAATTATTGGCTGAAAACCTGTCGTTGGGTTCTCCCATTGCTGGACATAGTCGAGCAGCCTCTGGAAAGCACAATGAGCCATACCATTTTCTTTAGAGATGCTTCGTTCGCAAGATACAGGCTTCAAAAATCATTTACCTGTCGTTCGTTTCTATCACCGATGGAGAATGTCGAAAGCCTCTGTGAAGCACAATGAGCCATACTACTCTCTCTGGAGATGCTGCCCACGCAAGATACAGGCGTCGAAAAATTATTGGCTGAAAACCTGTCGTTGGGTTCTCCCATTGCTGGACATAGTCGAGCAGCCTCTGGAAAGCACAATGAGCCATACCATTTTCTTTAGAGATGCTTCGTTCGCAAGATACAGGCTTCAAAAATCATTTACCTGTCGTTCGTTTCTATCACCGATGGAGAATGTCGAAAGCCTCTGTGAAGCACAATGAGCCATACTACTCTCTCTGGAGATGCTGCCCACGCAAGATACAGGCGTCGAAAAATTATTGGCTGAAAACCTGTCGTTGGGTTCTCCCATTGCTGGACATAGTCGAGCAGCCTCTGGAAAGCACAATGAGCCATACCATTTTCTTTAGAGATGCTTCGTTCGCAAGATACAGGCTTCAAAAATCATTTACCTGTCGTTCGTTTCTATCACCGATGGAGAATGTCGAAAGCCTCTGTGAAGCACAATGAGCCATACTACTCTCTCTGGAGATGCTGCGTTCGCAAGATACAGGCGTCGAAAAATTATTGGCTGAAAACCTGTCGTTGGGTTCTCCCATTGCTGGACATAGTCGAGCAGCCTCTGGAAAGCACAATGAGCCATACCATTTTCTTTAGAGATGCTTCGTTCGCAAGATACAGGCTTCAAAAATCATTTACCTGTCGTTCGTTTCTATCACCGAGGGAGAATGTCGAAAGCCTCTGTGAAGCACAATGAGCCATACTACTCTCTCTGGAGATGCTGCGTTCGCAAGATACAGGCGTCGAAAAATTATTGGCTGAAAACCTGTCGTTGGGTTCTCCCATTGCTGGACATAGTCGAGCAGCCTCTGGAAAGCACAATGAGCCATACCATTTTCTTTAGAGATGCTTCGTTCGCAAGATACAGGCTTCAAAAATCATTTACCTGTCGTTCGTTTCTATCACCGAGGAGAATGTCGAAAGCCTCTGTGAAGCACAATGAGCCATACTACTCTCTCTGGAGATGCTGCGTTCGCAAGATACAGGCGTCGAAAAATTATTGGCTGAAAACCTGTCGTTGGGTTCTCCCATTGCTGGACATAGTCGAGCAGCCTCTGGAAAGCACAATGAGCCATACCATTTTCTTTAGAGATGCTTCGTTCGCAAGATACAGGCTTCAAAAATCATTTACCTGTCGTTCGTTTCTATCACCGATGGAGAATGTCGAAAGCCTCTGTGAAGCACAATGAGCCATACTACTCTCTCTGGAGATGCTGCGTTCGCAAGATACAGGCGTCGAAAAATTATTGGCTGAAAACCTGTCGTTGGGTTCTCCCATTGCTGGACATAGTCGAGCAGCCTCTGGAAAGCACAATGAGCCATACCATTTTCTTTAGAGATGCTTCGTTCGCAAGATACAGGCTTCAAAAATCATTTACCTGTCGTTCGTTTCTATCACCGATGGAGAATGTCGAAAGCCTCTGTGAAGCACAATGAGCCATACTACTCTCTCTGGAGATGCTGCGTTCGCAAGATACAGGCGTCGAAAAATTATTGGCTGAAAACCTGTCGTTGGGTTCTCCCATTGCTGGACATAGTCGAGCAGCCTCTGGAAAGCACAATGAGCCATACCATTTTCTTTAGAGATGCTTCGTTCGCAAGATACAGGCTTCAAAAATCATTTACCTGTCGTTCGTTTCTATCACCGATGGAGAATGTCGAAAGCCTCTGTGAAGCACAATGAGCCATACTACTCTCTCTGGAGATGCTGCGTTCGCGAGATACAGGCGTCGAAAAATTATTGGCTGAAAACCTGTCGTTGGGTTCTCCCATTGCTGGACATAGTCGAGCAGCCTCTGGAAAGCACAATGAGCCATACCATTTTCTTTAGAGATGCTTCGTTCGCAAGATACAGGCTTCAAAAATCATTTACCTGTCGTTCGTTTCTATCACCGATGGAGAATGTCGAAAGCCTCTGTGAAGCACAATGAGCCATACTACTCTCTCTGGAGATGCTGCGTTCGCGAGATACAGGCGTCGAAAAATTATTGGCTGAAAACCTGTCGTTGGGTTCTCCCATTGCTGGACATAGTCGAGCAGCCTCTGGAAAGCACAATGAGCCATACCATTTTCTTTAGAGATGCTTCGTTCGCAAGATACAGGCTTCAAAAATCATTTACCTGTCGTTCGTTTCTATCACCGATGGAGAATGTCGAAAGCCTCTGTGAAGCACAATGAGCCATACTACTCTCTCTGGAGATGCTGCGTTCGCGAGATACAGGCGTCGAAAAATTATTGGCTGAAAACCTGTCGTTGGGTTCTCCCATTGCTGGACATAGTCGAGCAGCCTCTGGAAAGCACAATGAGCCATACCATTTTCTTTAGAGATGCTTCGTTCGCAAGATACAGGCTTCAAAAATCATTTACCTGTCGTTCGTTTCTATCACCGATGGAGAATGTCGAAAGCCTCTGTGAAGCACAATGAGCCATACTACTCTCTCTGGAGATGCTGCGTTCGCAAGATACAGGCGTCGAAAAATTATTGGCTGAAAACCTGTCGTTGGGTTCTCCCATTGCTGGACATAGTCGAGCAGCCTCTGGAAAGCACAATGAGCCATACCATTTTCTTTAGAGATGCTTCGTTCGCAAGATACAGGCTTCAAAAATCATTTACCTGTCGTTCGTTTCTATCACCGATGGAGAATGTCGAAAGCCTCTGTGAAGCACAATGAGCCATACTACTCTCTCTGGAGATGCTGCGTTCGCAAGATACAGGCGTCGAAAAATTATTGGCTGAAAACCTGTCGTTGGGTTCTCCCATTGCTGGACATAGTCGAGCAGCCTCTGGAAAGCACAATGAGCCATACCATTTTCTTTAGAGATGCTTCGTTCGCAAGATACAGGCTTCAAAAATCATTTACCTGTCGTTCGTTTCTATCACCGATGGAGAATGTCGAAAGCCTCTGTGAAGCACAATGAGCCATACTACTCTCTCTGGAGATGCTGCGTTCGCGAGATACAGGCGTCGAAAAATTATTGGCTGAAAACCTGTCGTTGGGTTCTCCCATTGCTGGACATAGTCGAGCAGCCTCTGGAAAGCACAATGAGCCATACCATTTTCTTTAGAGATGCTTCGTTCGCAAGATACAGGCTTCAAAAATCATTTACCTGTCGTTCGTTTCTATCACCGATGGAGAATGTCGAAAGCCTCTGTGAAGCACAATGAGCCATACTACTCTCTCTGGAGATGCTGCGTTCGCGAGATACAGGCGTCGAAAAATTATTGGCTGAAAACCTGTCGTTGGGTTCTCCCATTGCTGGACATAGTCGAGCAGCCTCTGGAAAGCACAATGAGCCATACCATTTTCTTTAGAGATGCTTCGTTCGCAAGATACAGGCTTCAAAAATCATTTACCTGTCGTTCGTTTCTATCACCGATGGAGAATGTCGAAAGCCTCTGTGAAGCACAATGAGCCATACTACTCTCTCTGGAGATGCTGCGTTCGCGAGATACAGGCGTCGAAAAATTATTGGCTGAAAACCTGTCGTTGGGTTCTCCCATTGCTGGACATAGTCGAGCAGCCTCTGTGAAGCACAATGAGCCATACCATTTTCTTTAGAGATGCTTCGTTCGCAAGATACAGGCTTCAAAAATCATTTACCTGTCGTTCGTTTCTATCACCGATGGAGAATGTCGAAAGCCTCTGTGAAGCACAATGAGCCATACTACTCTCTCTGGAGATGCTGCGTTCGCGAGATACAGGCGTCGAAAAATTATTGGCTGAAAACCTGTCGTTGGGTTCTCCCATTGCTGGACATAGTCGAGCAGCCTCTGGAAAGCACAATGAGCCATACCATTTTCTTTAGAGATGCTTCGTTCGCAAGATACAGGCTTCAAAAATCATTTACCTGTCGTTCGTTTCTATCACCGAGGGAGAATGTCGAAAGCCTCTGTGAAGCACAATGAGCCATACTACTCTCTCTGGAGATGCTGCGTTCGCAAGATACAGGCGTCGAAAAATTATTGGCTGAAAACCTGTCGTTGGGTTCTCCCATTGCTGGACATAGTCGAGCAGCCTCTGGAAAGCACAATGAGCCATACCATTTTCTTTAGAGATGCTTCGTTCGCAAGATACAGGCTTCAAAAATCATTTACCTGTCGTTCGTTTCTATCACCGATGGAGAATGTCGAAAGCCTCTGTGAAGCACAATGAGCCATACTACTCTCTCTGGAGATGCTGCGTTCGCAAGATACAGGCGTCGAAAAATTATTGGCTGAAAACCTGTCGTTGGGTTCTCCCATTGCTGGACATAGTCGAGCAGCCTCTGGAAAGCACAATGAGCCATACCATTTTCTTTAGAGATGCTTCGTTCGCAAGATACAGGCTTCAAAAATCATTTACCTGTCGTTCGTTTCTATCACCGATGGAGAATGTCGAAAGCCTCTGTGAAGCACAATGAGCCATACTACTCTCTCTGGAGATGCTGCGTTCGCGAGATACAGGCGTCGAAAAATTATTGGCTGAAAACCTGTCGTTGGGTTCTCCCATTGCTGGACATAGTCGAGCAGCCTCTGGAAAGCACAATGAGCCATACCATTTTCTTTAGAGATGCTTCGTTCGCAAGATACAGGCTTCAAAAATCATTTACCTGTCGTTCGTTTCTATCACCGATGGAGAATGTCGAAAGCCTCTGTGAAGCACAATGAGCCATACTACTCTCTGGAGATGCTGCGTTCGCGAGATACAGGCGTCGAAAAATTATTGGCTGAAAACCTGTCGTTGGGTTCTCCCATTGCTGGACATAGTCGAGCAGCCTCTGGAAAGCACAATGAGCCATACCATTTTCTTTAGAGATGCTTCGTTCGCAAGATACAGGCTTCAAAATCATTTACCTGTCGTTCGTTTCTATCACCGATGGAGAATGTCGAAAGCCTCTGTGAAGCACAATGAGCCATACTACTCTCTCTGGAGATGCTGCGTTCGCAAGATACAGGCGTCGAAAAATTATTGGCTGAAAACCTGTCGTTGGGTTCTCCCATTGCTGGACATAGTCGAGCAGCCTCTGGAAAGCACAATGAGCCATACCATTTTCTTTAGAGATGCTTCGTTCGCAAGATACAGGCTTCAAAAATCATTTACCTGTCGTTCGTTTCTATCACCGATGGAGAATGTCGAAAGCCTCTGTGAAGCACAATGAGCCATACTACTCTCTCTGGAGATGCTGCGTTCGCAAGATACAGGCGTCGAAAAATTATTGGCTGAAAACCTGTCGTTGGGTTCTCCCATTGCTGGACATAGTCGAGCAGCCTCTGGAAAGCACAATGAGCCATACCATTTTCTTTAGAGATGCTTCGTTCGCAAGATACAGGCTTCAAAATCATTTACCTGTCGTTCGTTTCTATCACCGATGGAGAATGTCGAAAGCCTCTGTGAAGCACAATGAGCCATACTACTCTCTCTGGAGATGCTGCGTTCGCGAGATACAGGCGTCGAAAAATTATTGGCTGAAAACCTGTCGTTGGGTTCTCCCATTGCTGGACATAGTCGAGCAGCCTCTGGAAAGCACAATGAGCCATACCATTTTCTTTAGAGATGCTTCGTTCGCAAGATACAGGCTTCAAAAATCATTTACCTGTCGTTCGTTTCTATCACCGATGGAGAATGTCGAAAGCCTCTGTGAAGCACAATGAGCCATACTACTCTCTCTGGAGATGCTGCGTTCGCGAGATACAGGCGTCGAAAAATTATTGGCTGAAAACCTGTCGTTGGGTTCTCCCATTGCTGGACATAGTCGAGCAGCCTCTGGAAAGCACAATGAGCCATACCATTTTCTTTAGAGATGCTTCGTTCGCAAGATACAGGCTTCAAAAATCATTTACCTGTCGTTCGTTTCTATCACCGATGGAGAATGTCGAAAGCCTCTGTGAAGCACAATGAGCCATACTACTCTCTCTGGAGATGCTGCGTTCGCAAGATACAGGCGTCGAAAAATTATTGGCTGAAAACCTGTCGTTGGGTTCTCCCATTGCTGGACATAGTCGAGCAGCCTCTGGAAAGCACAATGAGCCATACCATTTTCTTTAGAGATGCTTCGTTCGCAAGATACAGGCTTCAAAAATCATTTACCTGTCGTTCGTTTCTATCACCGATGGAGAATGTCGAAAGCCTCTGTGAAGCACAATGAGCCATACTACTCTCTCTGGAGATGCTGCGTTCGCGAGATACAGGCGTCGAAAAATTATTGGCTGAAAACCTGTCGTTGGGTTCTCCCATTGCTGGACATAGTCGAGCAGCCTCTGGAAAGCACAATGAGCCATACCATTTTCTTTAGAGATGCTTCGTTCGCAAGATACAGGCTTCAAAAATCATTTACCTGTCGTTCGTTTCTATCACCGATGGAGAATGTCGAAAGCCTCTGTGAAGCACAATGAGCCATACTACTCTCTCTGGAGATGCTGCCCACGCGAGATACAGGCGTCGAAAAATTATTGGCTGAAAACCTGTCGTTGGGTTCTCCCATTGCTGGACATAGTCGAGCAGCCTCTGGAAAGCACAATGAGCCATACCATTTTCTTTAGAGATGCTTCGTTCGCAAGATACAGGCTTCAAAAATCATTTACCTGTCGTTCGTTTCTATCACCGATGGAGAATGTCGAAAGCCTCTGTGAAGCACAATGAGCCATACTACTCTCTCTGGAGATGCTGCGTTCGCGAGATACAGGCGTCGAAAAATTATTGGCTGAAAACCTGTCGTTGGGTTCTCCCATTGCTGGACATAGTCGAGCAGCCTCTGGAAAGCACAATGAGCCATACCATTTTCTTTAGAGATGCTTCGTTCGCAAGATACAGGCTTCAAAAATCATTTACCTGTCGTTCGTTTCTATCACCGATGGAGAATGTCGAAAGCCTCTGTGAAGCACAATGAGCCATACTACTCTCTCTGGAGATGCTGCCCACGCAAGATACAGGCGTCGAAAAATTATTGGCTGAAAACCTGTCGTTGGGTTCTCCCATTGCTGGACATAGTCGAGCAGCCTCTGGAAAGCACAATGAGCCATACCATTTTCTTTAGAGATGCTTCGTTCGCAAGATACAGGCTTCAAAAATCATTTACCTGTCGTTCGTTTCTATCACCGATGGAGAATGTCGAAAGCCTCTGTGAAGCACAATGAGCCATACTACTCTCTCTGGAGATGCTGCCCACGCAAGATACAGGCGTCGAAAAATTATTGGCTGAAAACCTGTCGTTGGGTTCTCCCATTGCTGGACATAGTCGAGCAGCCTCTGGAAAGCACAATGAGCCATACCATTTTCTTTAGAGATGCTTCGTTCGCAAGATACAGGCTTCAAAAATCATTTACCTGTCGTTCGTTTCTATCACCGATGGAGAATGTCGAAAGCCTCTGTGAAGCACAATGAGCCATACTACTCTCTCTGGAGATGCTGCGTTCGCGAGATACAGGCGTCGAAAAATTATTGGCTGAAAACCTGTCGTTGGGTTCTCCCATTGCTGGACATAGTCGAGCAGCCTCTGGAAAGCACAATGAGCCATACCATTTTCTTTAGAGATGCTTCGTTCGCAAGATACAGGCTTCAAAATCATTTACCTGTCGTTCGTTTCTATCACCGATGGAGAATGTCGAAAGCCTCTGTGAAGCACAATGAGCCATACTACTCTCTCTGGAGATGCTGCCCACGCAAGATACAGGCGTCGAAAAATTATTGGCTGAAAACCTGTCGTTGGGTTCTCCCATTGCTGGACATAGTCGAGCAGCCTCTGGAAAGCACAATGAGCCATACCATTTTCTTTAGAGATGCTTCGTTCGCAAGATACAGGCTTCAAAAATCATTTACCTGTCGTTCGTTTCTATCACCGATGGAGAATGTCGAAAGCCTCTGTGAAGCACAATGAGCCATACTACTCTCTCTGGAGATGCTGCGTTCGCAAGATACAGGCGTCGAAAAATTATTGGCTGAAAACCTGTCGTTGGGTTCTCCCATTGCTGGACATAGTCGAGCAGCCTCTGGAAAGCACAATGAGCCATACCATTTTCTTTAGAGATGCTTCGTTCGCAAGATACAGGCTTCAAAAATCATTTACCTGTCGTTCGTTTCTATCACCGATGGAGAATGTCGAAAGCCTCTGTGAAGCACAATGAGCCATACTACTCTCTCTGGAGATGCTGCGTTCGCAAGATACAGGCGTCGAAAAATTATTGGCTGAAAACCTGTCGTTGGGTTCTCCCATTGCTGGACATAGTCGAGCAGCCTCTGGAAAGCACAATGAGCCATACCATTTTCTTTAGAGATGCTTCGTTCGCAAGATACAGGCTTCAAAAATCATTTACCTGTCGTTCGTTTCTATCACCGATGGAGAATGTCGAAAGCTCCTGTGTGAGCCATACTAAGCCTACTGGAGATGCTGCGTGCGAGATACAGGCGTCTACTGGATTCTGAGTTACTTCTGCCAATCAGCGAGTGCCACGTGAGCCCATCTTGTACCCACAATCTTGCCCACCCGTGGCTTAATCGTCCGTCCCATAATCACAGGAGTGATTGCAGTGTCAATGAGTGAGGTCATACCGGTATCTTACCGATATACCGCAGCTGGTCGAGGTGTCTTCTTGACAACACTCACTCGACTCGACAGTCTTCGGCGCTTGGATACCGAGCTTGCTCGAAGAACTTCAAACTGCACAGCAGTGATCGCCTTCGTCATGATGTCAGCCAGCATGTCGGTCGTCGAAACATACTGCAGCACCACTTGACCGTCTTCCACCTTCTCGCGCACGAAGTGGTAGCGAATGTCGATGTGCTTGGTGCGCTTGTGAAACTCCGGGTTCTTGGCCAACGCGATGGAGCCTTGGTTGTCCTCATAGATCTTGATCGCTTCATCGCTTGCCATCTCGCCGAGTTCGCACAGGAACACCTTGAGCCACACCGCCTCTTGCGTCGCCTCCGATAGCGCCATGTACTCGGCTTCCGTTGAAGACAGCGCCACCGTCCGCTGCTTCTTGCTGCGCCAGCTGATGCACCCGCCGTTCATCATAAACGCGTAGCCACTTGTACTCCTTCTTGACTCGATGTCTCCGGCCCAGTCTGCATCCGAGTACCCGCACGCGCCGAAGCTGTCTTCCCGTGAGAACTCGAGTCCGTGCGCAGGCGTCGCTTGAAGGTACCGCAGCACGCGTTTGAGGGCTTGCCAATGCGTCGGACACGGGTCGGCGGAGAACTGGCTCAGCACTCCCACTGCAGCAGCGAGGTCCGGACGCGTCGCCACCATCAGGTACATGAGTCCTCCGACGGCACTCCGGTACGGCACGTTCTTCATCGTGTCTTCGTGCTTGCAGCCGCCCTCGCACATGTTCTTGGTTAACTTGAGTCCAGGGTCTTGCGGTGTCTTCACAGGCTTGCTGTCTTGCATGCCGAACTTGGTCAGGATGGACTTGAGGAACTTGGTCTGCCGCACCGTCACTTTTCCTGAGTCGCGGTCGTTCTTGATCTCCATCCCGAGGAAATACTCGAGCTCGCCGAGGTCCGTCATCTCGAAGCGTTCACTCAACGCGCGCTTGGTCGACTCCAACAGCTCGTCGTTGCTGCTTGCCAGGATCAGGTCGTCCACGTACAGCACCACGAAGATCATCTCTTGGTCATTCCTCTTGATGTAGACGCAGTGATCCGACTCGCACTTCTTGAACCCGAGCTTGAGCATGAAGTCGTCGATGGTCTGGTTCCACATGCGCGGCGATTGCTTCAGTCCGTACAGCGAACGCTTGAGCTTGCACACGTAGTCTGGGTGGTCTTCGTCTACGTACCCGTCCGGCTGCGCCATGTAGATGTCTTCGTCAAGAACGCCGTTCAGGAAGGCTGTCTTGACGTCCATCTGGTGCAGCTTGAGACCGTACTTGGCAGCCATACTCAGCACCGCCCGAATCGACGTGAACTTGGCCACCGGCGCGAACGTCTCGTCGTAGTCGATGCCGTACTTCTGCGCGAATCCCTTGGCCACCAGTCGCGCCTTGAACCGCTCGATCTCACCGTCTTGGTTCTCCTTCACTCGAAATACCCATCTGCAGCCGATCGCCTTCCGACCCGTCGGCAGTGACACGACATCCCACGTGTCGTTCTTGCGCAGCGACTCATACTCCGAGTCACAGGCCTCCTTCCACTTGACTGCGTCGCTGGATTCCATCGCCGACTTGAACGTGGTCGGCATCTCTCCCACTGAATCCACGACGTAGGCAGCTTCGAAACTGCCATCTTCCCCGCAACGGCCGACATCTCGTCCAGGGCCTGTTGCCGGTTGTGCGACGCATACCGCTTGGTGCTCGGAACCTCCACGGCTTCCTCCAACGACTGCGTCCGTTGGTGTCGCTTGCTGCCGGGCTCGAAGTCTTCGTCCCGTGCAGTTTCTTCATTGTCATCTTCATCCGACTGCGACGAATCTTGATCCGTCACCACTTCATCTTGAATGACCACCTCCCTCTGAGAGTAGTCACGTCTCCCACCGTCGAAGACGTCTTCCATGAACTGCGCGTCGCGGCTCACCAGCACGCGACCGTTCTCCAGTTCTTCGAATCGATACGCTTTCTCGTGCTCCGAGTACCCGAGAAAACGGCAACGCACCGACCGAGCGTCAAACTTGGACCGTTTCTCCTTCGGCACATGCACGTACGCGTGGCAACCGAACACCTTCAGGTTCGCCAGCAGTGGCTTCTTGCCCGTCAAACTTGGTGCGGCGACTTGTCGTGGCTGATGGCGCGCGTCGGACACCGGTTGCGGAGGAACGTGGCAGTAATGACCGCTTCGCCCCAATACGCCTTGGACAACCCGGCATGTTCCAACATGCAGCGCGCACACTCCACCAACGTCCGGTTCATCCGCTCGGCGACTCCGTTCAGCTGGGGCGTGTAAGGCGGCGTGAACTTTGCACGATCCCACGGTCGCTGCAGAACTTGGCCATTTCGCGCGACGTGTACTCGCCACCGTTGTCGCTGCGGAGCGTCTTCACGCGCTTGCCCGTCTGAGTTTCTGCGAGCGCAACGAACTCAGCGAATTTGGCAGCCACCTCGGACTTGTTCCGCAGCAAGTACACCACACAGAAGTGCGACTTGTCGTCGATGAAGGTGACGAAGTAGCGCTTGCCACCAAACGTTGACGTCTTCATGGGACCACACACGTCGCTGTGAACCACCTCTAGCACTTGCTTCGCGCGGTTCGGCGACGACTTCATGTAGCTCACTCGCGTTTGCTTGCCGAGTGAGCATCCGCCGCACAGCTCCCACTGCTTCACCGACGCCATGTCGATGCCAACACCGTAGCCCTTCTTGACGATGGCGTCTAGACCGCCATGGCCGATGTGACCAAGTCGAAGATGCCAGAGGTACGACGTGGTGTCCCCTTTGCGATCCTTCGAGCTTGCCGCATTGGCCTCGTCAGGCATCACCGGTGTCATGCAGAGCTTGAACAGACCCTTGCCCTCACGAGCTCCGATCTTCCACTGCATGCCCTTCGTTTCCGCGAAGCACCCGTCGCTCTCGAAGGTCACGGGTCCGACATCCTTCGTGAAGCGACCAACCGAGAACAGGTTGCGCGACAGCTTGGGTATGTGCCACACTTTCGTGAGCACACCCTTCTTGGTCCCGCGCGGAGTCTTCATTGACATCACGATGTCACCGCTGCCGATCGCCTGTACCACACCGTCGTCTGCGAGGTGTACGTCGACCGGAGTGAAGACCTTGTAGTTCCTCATGAACTTCTTGGAACACGTCATGTGCTGCGTCGCACCCGAGTCGACCAGCCACACATCACTTGACTTGGAGGCGCAAGAGTCGCCACCAACCGAGAAGAGATAGTCGCCAGAATCTTCATCCTGCGCGACATTCGCACGCTGCGACCGATGTCGCTCAGCGTCGTTGTGGATCCGCGAGGGCACTCCGCGATCCAATGTCCTTGTTTGCCACACTGATGGCACGCACCGGTCTTCTTCACCGGTCGGCCCTTGCGCTTGTTGTCCTTCATCATGAACGCTTGGCCAGACGTGGCTCCGTCGCCGCCCTGCTCCTTGCGCTTCATGTCCTCATGCAGGAGCCGAGACGTCACGAGTTCCCATGTCAGCGTGTCGGCTCTCGACTCCAACGCCGTGATCAGGAACTGGTACGACTCGCTCAGACTTCCCAGAAGCGTGATCACCAAGTCGTCCTCGCTGACCGGAGCGCCCACCGCGTCGAGCTGCTCCGCCAGAGTCTTGACCTTGTTGATGTGCTCCAACACATCATCACCTTCGTCCATCATAGTCGTGAAGAAACGTCGACGAAGGAAGAGCTTGTTGGCCAGGCTCCTCTTCTCGAAGTGTCCTTCCAGTCTTGACCATGCATCATGCGCGCCACTCGCCGACCGGACCAGCGGTAGTTGCGAATCCTCCATCGCAAGACAGATGATCGCCAGCGCCTTGCGAGACTTCCTCTTGAACGCCGCTTGGTCCAGCACGGTAGCACAGTGCTCGAGCTTCACTTCCCCGCTCACGATCTCCCACAGATCGCGCTCCTCGAGCACCATCTGCATCTTGAACTTCCACGTGTGGAAGTTGGTTCCGTCGAACTTGTTGATGCGAGCGGTCGTGGTCGGGATGGTGTCCATGGCGAATGCGAAGTCGGTGGCGGGGGGCAGAGTCTGCGGGGCTTGGGCTCATAACCTAAAGACTTGAGTGGTTTAGAGCAAAATGCAAAGTGATTGATTTAGGTCCTTAGTTCGCAAACTCCTTGCTACCTCTAAGCCTACTGGATTTCCTACTGGGTACACTCTACTGGATTCTGAGTTACTTCTGCCAATCAGCGAGTGCCAATGTCGAAAGCCTCTGTGAAGCCACAATCTTGTACCCACTCGTGGCGAATCGGCCGTCGAAAAATTACAGGCTGAAAACCTGTCGTGTTCTCCCATTGCTGGACATAGTCGAGCAGCCTCTGAAAGCACAATGAGCCATACCATTTTCTTTAGAGATGCTTCGTTCGCAAGATACAGGCTTCAAAATCATTTACCTGTCGTTCGTTTCTATCACCGATGGAGAATGTCGAAAGCCTCTGTGAAGCACAATGAGCCATACTACTCTCTCTGGAGATGCTGCCCACGCAAGATACAGGCGTCGAAAAATTATTGGCTGAAAACCTGTCGTTGGGTTCTCCCATTGCTGGACATAGTCGAGCAGCCTCTGGAAAGCACAATGAGCCATACCATTTTCTTTAGAGATGCTTCGTTCGCAAGATACAGGCTTCAAAATCATTTACCTGTCGTTCGTTTCTATCACCGATGGAGAATGTCGAAAGCCTCTGTGAAGCACAATGAGCCATACTACTCTCTCTGGAGATGCTGCCCACGCAAGATACAGGCGTCGAAAAATTATTGGCTGAAAACCTGTCGTTGGGTTCTCCCATTGCTGGACATAGTCGAGCAGCCTCTGGAAAGCACAATGAGCCATACCATTTTCTTTAGAGATGCTTCGTTCGCAAGATACAGGCTTCAAAATCATTTACCTGTCGTTCGTTTCTATCACCGATGGAGAATGTCGAAAGCCTCTGTGAAGCACAATGAGCCATACTACTCTCTGGAGATGCTGCCCACGCAAGATACAGGCGTCGAAAAATTATTGGCTGAAAACCTGTCGTTGGGTTCTCCCATTGCTGGACATAGTCGAGCAGCCTCTGGAAAGCACAATGAGCCATACCATTTTCTTTAGAGATGCTTCGTTCGCAAGATACAGGCTTCAAAATCATTTACCTGTCGTTCGTTTCTATCACCGATGGAGAATGTCGAAAGCCTCTGTGAAGCACAATGAGCCATACTACTCTCTGGAGATGCTGCCCACGCAAGATACAGGCGTCGAAAAATTATTGGCTGAAAACCTGTCGTTGGGTTCTCCCATTGCTGGACATAGTCGAGCAGCCTCTGGAAAGCACAATGAGCCATACCATTTTCTTTAGAGATGCTTCGTTCGCAAGATACAGGCTTCAAAATCATTTACCTGTCGTTCGTTTCTATCACCGAGGAGAATGTCGAAAGCCTCTGTGAAGCACAATGAGCCATACTACTCTCTCTGGAGATGCTGCCCACGCAAGATACAGGCGTCGAAAAATTATTGGCTGAAAACCTGTCGTTGGGTTCTCCCATTGCTGGACATAGTCGAGCAGCCTCTGGAAAGCACAATGAGCCATACCATTTTCTTTAGAGATGCTTCGTTCGCAAGATACAGGCTTCAAAATCATTTACCTGTCGTTCGTTTCTATCACCGAGGAGAATGTCGAAAGCCTCTGTGAAGCACAATGAGCCATACTACTCTCTGGAGATGCTGCCCACGCAAGATACAGGCGTCTTATTGGCTGAAAACCTGATTGCTGGACATAGTCGAGCAGCCTCTGCACAATGAGCCATACCATTTTCTTTAGAGATGCTTCGTTCGCAAGATACAGGCTTCAAAATCATTTACCTGTCGTTCGTTTCTATCACCGATGGAGAATGTCGAAAGCCTCTGTGAAGCACAATGAGCCATACTACTCTCTGGAGATGCTGCCCACGCAAGATACAGGCGTCGAAAAATTATTGGCTGAAAACCTGTCGTTGGGTTCTCCCATTGCTGGACATAGTCGAGCAGCCTCTGGAAAGCACAATGAGCCATACCATTTTCTTTAGAGATGCTTCGTTCGCAAGATACAGGCTTCAAAAATCATTTACCTGTCGTTCGTTTCTATCACCGAGGAGAATGTCGAAAGCCTCTGTGAAGCACAATGAGCCATACTACTCTCTGGAGATGCTGCCCACGCAAGATACAGGCGTCGAAAAATTATTGGCTGAAAACCTGTCGTTGGGTTCTCCCATTGCTGGACATAGTCGAGCAGCCTCTGGAAAGCACAATGAGCCATACCATTTTCTTTAGAGATGCTTCGTTCGCAAGATACAGGCTTCAAAATCATTTACCTGTCGTTCGTTTCTATCACCGAGGAGAATGTCGAAAGCCTCTGTGAAGCACAATGAGCCATACTACTCTCTCTGGAGATGCTGCCCACGCAAGATACAGGCGTCGAAAAATTATTGGCTGAAAACCTGTCGTTGGGTTCTCCCATTGCTGGACATAGTCGAGCAGCCTCTGGAAGCACAATGAGCCATACCATTTTCTTTAGAGATGCTTCGTTCGCAAGATACAGGCTTCAAAATCATTTACCTGTCGTTCGTTGATTGGCAGAATGTAAAGCCTCTGAAGCACAAGAGTGTACCCTCTAGGAAATGCCAGTAGGCTTAGAGGTAGCAAGGTTTGCGAACTAAGGACCTAAATCAATCACTTTGCATTTTGCTCTAAACCACTCAAGTCTTTAGGTTATGAGCCCAAGCCCCGCAGACTCTGCCCCCCGCCACCGACTTCGCATTCGCCATGGACACCATCCCGACCACGACCGCTCGCATCAACAAGTTCGACGGAACCAACTTCCACACGTGGAAGTTCAAGATGCAGATGGTGCTCGAGGAGCGCGATCTGTGGGAGATCGTGAGCGGGGAAGTGAAGCTCGAGCACTGTGCTACCGTGCTGGACCAAGCGGCGTTCAAGAGGAAGTCTCGCAAGGCGCTGGCGATCATCTGTCTTGCGATGGAGGATTCGCAACTACCGCTGGTCCGGTCGGCGAGTGGCGCGCATGATGCATGGTCAAGACTGGAAGGACACTTCGAGAAGAGGAGCCTGGCCAACAAGCTCTTCCTTCGTCGACGTTTCTTCACGACTATGATGGACGAAGGTGATGATGTGTTGGAGCACATCAACAAGGTCAAGACTCTGGCGGAGCAGCTCGACGCGGTGGGCGCTCCGGTCAGCGAGGACGACTTGGTGATCACGCTTCTGGGAAGTCTGAGCGAGTCGTACCAGTTCCTGATCACGGCGTTGGAGTCGAGAGCCGACACGCTGACATGGGAACTCGTGACGTCTCGGCTCCTGCATGAGGACATGAAGCGCAAGGAGCAGGGCGGCGACGGAGCCACGTCTGGCCAAGCGTTCATGATGAAGGACAACAAGCGCAAGGGCCGACCGGTGAAGAAGACCGGTGCGTGCCATCAGTGTGGCAAACAAGGACATTGGATCGCGGAGTGCCCCTCGCGGATCCACAACGACGCTGAGCGACATCGGTCGCAGCGTGCGAATGTCGCGCAGGATGAAGATTCTGGCGACTATCTCTTCTCGGTTGGTGGCGACTCTTGCGCCTCCAAGTCAAGTGATGTGTGGCTGGTCGACTCGGGTGCGACGCAGCACATGACGTGTTCCAAGAAGTTCATGAGGAACTACAAGGTCTTCACTCCGGTCGACGTACACCTCGCAGACGACGGTGTGGTACAGGCGATCGGCAGCGGTGACATCGTGATGTCAATGAAGACTCCGCGCGGGACCAAGAAGGGTGTGCTCACGAAAGTGTGGCACATACCCAAGCTGTCGCGCAACCTGTTCTCGGTTGGTCGCTTCACGAAGGATGTCGGACCCGTGACCTTCGAGAGCGACGGGTGCTTCGCGGAAACGAAGGGCATGCAGTGGAAGATCGGAGCTCGTGAGGGCAAGGGTCTGTTCAAGCTCTGCATGACACCGGTGATGCCTGACGAGGCCAATGCGGCAAGCTCGAAGGATCGCAAAGGGGACACCACGTCGTACCTCTGGCATCTTCGACTTGGTCACATCGGCCATGGCGGTCTAGACGCCATCGTCAAGAAGGGCTACGGTGTTGGCATCGACATGGCGTCGGTGAAGCAGTGGGAGCTGTGCGGCGGATGCTCACTCGGCAAGCAAACGCGAGTGAGCTACATGAAGTCGTCGCCGAACCGCGCGAAGCAAGTGCTAGAGGTGGTTCACAGCGACGTGTGTGGTCCCATGAAGACGTCAACGTTTGGTGGCAAGCGCTACTTCGTCACCTTCATCGACGACAAGTCGCACTTCTGTGTGGTGTACTTGCTGCGGAACAAGTCCGAGGTGGCTGCCAAATTCGCTGAGTTCGTTGCGCTCGCAGAAACTCAGACGGGCAAGCGCGTGAAGACGCTCCGCAGCGACAACGGTGGCGAGTACACGTCGCGCGAAATGGCCAAGTTCTGCAGCGACCGTGGGATCGTGCAAAGTTCACGCCGCCTTACACGCCCCAGCTGAACGGAGTCGCCGAGCGGATGAACCGGACGTTGGTGGAGTGTGCGCTGCATGTTGGAACATGCCGGGTTGTCCAAGGCGTATTGGGGCGAAGCGGTCATTACTGCCACGTTCCTCCGCAACCGGTGTCCGACGCGCGCCATCAGCCACGACAAGTCGCCGCACCAAGTTTGACGGGCAAGAAGCCACTGCTGGCGAACCTGAAGGTGTTCGGTTGCCACGCGTACGTGCATGTGCCGAAGGAGAAACGGTCCAAGTTTGACGCTCGGTCGGTGCGTTGCCGTTTTCTCGGGTACTCGGAGCACGAGAAAGCGTATCGATTCGAAGAACTGGAGAACGGTCGCGTGCTGGTGAGCCGCGACGCGCAGTTCATGGAAGACGTCTTCGACGGTGGGAGACGTGACTACTCTCAGAGGGAGGTGGTCATTCAAGATGAAGTGGTGACGGATCAAGATTCGTCGCAGTCGGATGAAGATGACAATGAAGAAACTGCACGGGACGAAGACTTCGAGCCCGGCAGCAAGCGACACCAACGGACGCAGTCGTTGGAGGAAGCCGTGGAGGTTCCGAGCACCAAGCGGTATGCGTCGCACAACCGGCAACAGGCCCTGGACGAGATGTCGGCCGTTGCGGGGAAGATGGCAGTTTCGAAGCTGCCTACGTCGTGGATTCAGTGGGAGAGATGCCGACCACGTTCAAGTCGGCGATGGAATCCAGCGACGCAGTCAGTGGAAGGAGGCCTGTGACTCGGAGTATGAGTCGCTGCGCAAGAACGACACGTGGGATGTCGTGTCACTGCCGACGGGTCGGAAGGCGATCGGCTGCAGATGGGTATTTCGAGTGAAGGAGAACCAAGACGGTGAGATCGAGCGGTTCAAGGCGCGACTGGTGGCCAAGGGATTCGCGCAGAAGTACGGCATCGACTACGACGAGACGTTCGCGCCGGTGGCCAAGTTCACGTCGATTCGGGCGGTGCTGAGTATGGCTGCCAAGTACGGTCTCAAGCTGCACCAGATGGACGTCAAGACAGCCTTCCTGAACGGCGTTCTTGACGAAGACATCTACATGGCGCAGCCGGACGGGTACGTAGACGAAGACCACCCAGACTACGTGTGCAAGCTCAAGCGTTCGCTGTACGGACTGAAGCAATCGCCGCGCATGTGGAACCAGACCATCGACGACTTCATGCTCAAGCTCGGGTTCAAGAAGTGCGAGTCGGATCACTGCGTCTACATCAAGAGGAATGACCAAGAGATGATCTTCGTGGTGCTGTACGTGGACGACCTGATCCTGGCAAGCAGCAACGACGAGCTGTTGGAGTCGACCAAGCGCGCGTTGAGTGAACGCTTCGAGATGACGGACCTCGGCGAGCTCGAGTATTTCCTCGGGATGGAGATCAAGAACGACCGCGACTCAGGAAAAGTGACGGTGCGGCAGACCAAGTTCCTCAAGTCCATCCTGACCAAGTTCGGCATGCAAGACAGCAAGCCTGTGAAGACACCGCAAGACCCTGGACTCAAGTTGACCAAGAACATGTGCGAGGGCGGCTGCAAGCACGAAGACACGATGAAGAACGTGCCGTACCGGAGTGCCGTCGGAGGACTCATGTACCTGATGGTGGCGACGCGTCCGGACCTCGCTGCTGCAGTGGGAGTGCTGAGCCAGTTCTCCGCCGACCCGTGTCCGACGCATTGGCAAGCCCTCAAACGCGTGCTGCGGTACCTTCAAGCGACGCCTGCGCACGGACTCGAGTTCTCACGGGAAGACAGCTTCGGCGCGTGCGGGTACTCGGATGCAGACTGGGCCGGAGACATCGGCGTCGAAAAATTAGTACAACCTGTCGTTGGGTTCTCCCATTGCTGGACATAGTCGAGCAGCCTCTGGCGCACAAAGCCATACCATTTTCTTTGGAGCTGTCTTCAAGATACAGGCTTCAAAATACATGTCGTTCGTTTCTATCACCGAGGGACAAGAGGCTCTGTGAAGCACAATGAGCCATACTCTCTCTGGAGATGCTGCCCACGCAAGATACAGGCGTCGAAAAATTATTGGCTGAAAACCTGTCGTTGGGTTCTCCCATTGCTGGACATAGTCGAGCAGCCTCTGGAAAGCACAATGAGCCATACCATTTTCTTTAGAGATGCTTCGTTCGCAAGATACAGGCTTCAAAATCATTTACCTGTCGTTCGTTTCTATCACCGACCGAGAATGTCGAAAGCCTCTGTGAAGAAGAGCCATCACTGCTCTCTCTGGAGATGCTGCCCACGCAAGATCGGCGTCGAATTGGCTGAAAACCTGTCGTTGGGTTCTCCCATTGCTGGACATAGTCGAGCAGCCTCTGGAAAGCACAATGAGCCATACCATTTTCTTTAGAGATGCTTCGTTCGCAAGATACAGGCTTCAAAATCATTTACCTGTCGTTCGTTTCTATCACCGAGGGAGAATGTCGAAAGCCTCTGTGAAGCACAATGAGCCATACTATCTCTGGAGATGCTGCGCTCGCGTACACGTCGCTTATTGGCTGAAAACCTGTCTGAATATTGTGGACATAGTCGAGCAGCCTCTGGAAAGCACAATGAGCCATACCATTTTCTTTAGAGATGCTTCGTTCGCAAGATACAGGCTTCAAAATCATTTACCTGTCGTTCGTTTCTATCACCGAGGGAGAATGTCGAAAGCCTCTGTGAAGCACAATGAGCCATACTACTCTCTCTGGAGATGCTGCCCACGCAAGATACAGGCGTCGAAAAATTATTGGCTGAAAACCTGTCGTTGGGTTCTCCCATTGCTGGACATAGTCGAGCAGCCTCTGGAAAGCACAATGAGCCATACCATTTTCTTTAGAGATGCTTCGTTCGCAAGATACAGGCTTCAAAATCATTTACCTGTCGTTCGTTTCTATCACCGATGGAGAATGTCGAAAGCCTCTGTGAAGCACAATGAGCCATACTACTCTCTCTGGAGATGCTGCCCACGCAAGATACAGGCGTCGAAAAATTATTGGCTGAAAACCTGTCGTTGGGTTCTCCCATTGCTGGACATAGTCGAGCAGCCTCTGGAAAGCACAATGAGCCATACCATTTTCTTTAGAGATGCTTCGTTCGCAAGATACAGGCTTCAAAATCATTTACCTGTCGTTCGTTTCTATCACCGATGGAGAATGTCGAAAGCCTCTGTGAAGCACAATGAGCCATACTACTCTCTCTGGAGATGCTGCCCACGCAAGATACAGGCGTCGAAAAATTATTGGCTGAAAACCTGTCGTTGGGTTCTCCCATTGCTGGACATAGTCGAGCAGCCTCTGGAAAGCACAATGAGCCATACCATTTTCTTTAGAGATGCTTCGTTCGCAAGATACAGGCTTCAAAATCATTTACCTGTCGTTCGTTTCTATCACCGATGGAGAATGTCGAAAGCCTCTGTGAAGCACAATGAGCCATACTACTCTCTCTGGAGATGCTGCCCACGCAAGATACAGGCGTCGAAAAATTATTGGCTGAAAACCTGTCGTTGGGTTCTCCCATTGCTGGACATAGTCGAGCAGCCTCTGGAAAGCACAATGAGCCATACCATTTTCTTTAGAGATGCTTCGTTCGCAAGATACAGGCTTCAAAATCATTTACCTGTCGTTCGTTTCTATCACCGATGGAGAATGTCGAAAGCCTCTGTGAAGCACAATGAGCCATACTACTCTCTGGAGATGCTGCCCACGCAAGATACAGGCGTCGAAAAATTATTGGCTGAAAACCTGTCGTTGGGTTCTCCCATTGCTGGACATAGTCGAGCAGCCTCTGGAAAGCACAATGAGCCATACCATTTTCTTTAGAGATGCTTCGTTCGCAAGATACAGGCTTCAAAATCATTTACCTGTCGTTCGTTTCTATCACCGATGGAGAATGTCGAAAGCCTCTGTGAAGCACAATGAGCCATACTACTCTCTCTGAGATGCTGCCCACGCAAGATACAGGCGTCGAAAAATTATTGGCTGAAAACCTGTCGTTGGGTTCTCCCATTGCTGGACATAGTCGAGCAGCCTCTGGAAAGCACAATGAGCCATACCATTTTCTTTAGAGATGCTTCGTTCGCAAGATACAGGCTTCAAAATCATTTACCTGTCGTTCGTTTCTATCACCGAGGGAGAATGTCGAAAGCCTCTGTGAAGCACAATGAGCCATACTACTCTCTCTGGAGATGCTGCCCACGCAAGATACAGGCGTCGAAAAATTATTGGCTGAAAACCTGTCGTTGGGTTCTCCCATTGCTGGACATAGTCGAGCAGCCTCTGGAAAGCACAATGAGCCATACCATTTTCTTTAGAGATGCTTCGTTCGCAAGATACAGGCTTCAAAATCATTTACCTGTCGTTCGTTTCTATCACCGATGGAGAATGTCGAAAGCCTCTGTGAAGCACAATGAGCCATACTACTCTCTCTGGAGATGCTGCCCACGCAAGATACAGGCGTCGAAAAATTATTGGCTGAAAACCTGTCGTTGGGTTCTCCCATTGCTGGACATAGTCGAGCAGCCTCTGGAAAGCACAATGAGCCATACCATTTTCTTTAGAGATGCTTCGTTCGCAAGATACAGGCTTCAAAATCATTTACCTGTCGTTCGTTTCTATCACCGAGGAGAATGTCGAAAGCCTCTGTGAAGCACAATGAGCCATACTACTCTCTGGAGATGCTGCCCACGCAAGATACAGGCGTCGAAAAATTATTGGCTGAAAACCTGTCGTTGGGTTCTCCCATTGCTGGACATAGTCGAGCAGCCTCTGGAAAGCACAATGAGCCATACCATTTTCTTTAGAGATGCTTCGTTCGCAAGATACAGGCTTCAAAATCATTTACCTGTCGTTCGTTTCTATCACCGAGGGAGAATGTCGAAAGCCTCTGTGAAGCACAATGAGCCATACTACTCTCTCTGGAGATGCTGCCCACGCAAGATACAGGCGTCGAAAAATTATTGGCTGAAAACCTGTCGTTGGGTTCTCCCATTGCTGGACATAGTCGAGCAGCCTCTGGAAAGCACAATGAGCCATACCATTTTCTTTAGAGATGCTTCGTTCGCAAGATACAGGCTTCAAAATCATTTACCTGTCGTTCGTTTCTATCACCGATGGAGAATGTCGAAAGCCTCTGTGAAGCACAATGAGCCATACTACTCTCTCTGGAGATGCTGCCCACGCAAGATACAGGCGTCGAAAAATTATTGGCTGAAAACCTGTCGTTGGGTTCTCCCATTGCTGGACATAGTCGAGCAGCCTCTGGAAAGCACAATGAGCCATACCATTTTCTTTAGAGATGCTTCGTTCGCAAGATACAGGCTTCAAAATCATTTACCTGTCGTTCGTTTCTATCACCGATGGAGAATGTCGAAAGCCTCTGTGAAGCACAATGAGCCATACTACTCTCTGGAGATGCTGCCCACGCAAGATACAGGCGTCGAAAAATTATTGGCTGAAAACCTGTCGTTGGGTTCTCCCATTGCTGGACATAGTCGAGCAGCCTCTGGAAAGCACAATGAGCCATACCATTTTCTTTAGAGATGCTTCGTTCGCAAGATACAGGCTTCAAAATCATTTACCTGTCGTTCGTTTCTATCACCGAGGAGAATGTCGAAAGCCTCTGTGAAGCACAATGAGCCATACTAGATGCTCTTTAGAGATGCTTCGTTCGCAAGATACAGGCTTCAAAATCATTTACCTGTCGTTCGTTTCTATCACCGATGGAGAATGTCGAAAGCCTCTGTGAAGCACAATGAGCCATACTACTCTCTCTGGAGATGCTGCCCACGCAAGATACAGGCGTCGAAAAATTATTGGCTGAAAACCTGTCGTTGGGTTCTCCCATTGCTGGACATAGTCGAGCAGCCTCTGGAAAGCACAATGAGCCATACCATTTTCTTTAGAGATGCTTCGTTCGCAAGATACAGGCTTCAAAATCATTTACCTGTCGTTCGTTTCTATCACCGATGGAGAATGTCGAAAGCCTCTGTGAAGCACAATGAGCCATACTACTCTCTCTGGAGATGCTGCCCACGCAAGATACAGGCGTCGAAAAATTATTGGCTGAAAACCTGTCGTTGGGTTCTCCCATTGCTGGACATAGTCGAGCAGCCTCTGGAAAGCACAATGAGCCATACCATTTTCTTTAGAGATGCTTCGTTCGCAAGATACAGGCTTCAAAATCATTTACCTGTCGTTCGTTTCTATCACCGATGGAGAATGTCGAAAGCCTCTGTGAAGCACAATGAGCCATACTACTCTCTGGAGATGCTGCCCACGCAAGATACAGGCGTCGAAAAATTATTGGCTGAAAACCTGTCGTTGGGTTCTCCCATTGCTGGACATAGTCGAGCAGCCTCTGGAAAGCACAATGAGCCATACCATTTTCTTTAGAGATGCTTCGTTCGCAAGATACAGGCTTCAAAATCATTTACCTGTCGTTCGTTTCTATCACCGATGGAGAATGTCGAAAGCCTCTGTGAAGCACAATGAGCCATACTACTCTCTGGAGATGCTGCCCACGCAAGATACAGGCGTCGAAAAATTATTGGCTGAAAACCTGTCGTTGGGTTCTCCCATTGCTGGACATAGTCGAGCAGCCTCTGTGAAGCACAATGAGCCATACCATTTTCTTTAGAGATGCTTCGTTCGCAAGATACAGGCTTCAAAATCATTTACCTGTCGTTCGTTTCTATCACCGATGGAGAATGTCGAAAGCCTCTGTGAAGCACAATGAGCCATACTACTCTCTCTGGAGATGCTCTCTTATGAGATGCTGCGTCGCAAGATACAGGCTTCAAAATCATTTACCTGTCGTTCGTTTCTATCACCGATGGAGAATGTCGAAAGCCTCTGTGAAGCACAATGAGCCATACTACTCTCTCTGGAGATGCTGCCCACGCAAGATACAGGCGTCGAAAAATTATTGGCTGAAAACCTGTCGTTGGGTTCTCCCATTGCTGGACATAGTCGAGCAGCCTCTGGAAAGCACAATGAGCCATACCATTTTCTTTAGAGATGCTTCGTTCGCAAGATACAGGCTTCAAAATCATTTACCTGTCGTTCGTTTCTATCACCGAGGAGAATGTCGAAAGCCTCTGTGAAGCACAATGAGCCATACTACTCTCTCTGGAGATGCTGCCCACGCAAGATACAGGCGTCGAAAAATTATTGGCTGAAAACCTGTCGTTGGGTTCTCCCATTGCTGGACATAGTCGAGCAGCCTCTGGAAAGCACAATGAGCCATACCATTTTCTTTAGAGATGCTTCGTTCGCAAGATACAGGCTTCAAAATCATTTACCTGTCGTTCGTTTCTATCACCGATGGAGAATGTCGAAAGCCTCTGTGAAGCACAATGAGCCATACTACTCTCTCTGGAGATGCTGCCCACGCAAGATACAGGCGTCGAAAAATTATTGGCTGAAAACCTGTCGTTGGGTTCTCCCATTGCTGGACATAGTCGAGCAGCCTCTGGAAAGCACAATGAGCCATACCATTTTCTTTAGAGATGCTTCGTTCGCAAGATACAGGCTTCAAAATCATTTACCTGTCGTTCGTTTCTATCACCGATGGAGAATGTCGAAAGCCTCTGTGAAGCACAATGAGCCATACTACTCTCTCTGGAGATGCTGCCCACGCAAGATACAGGCGTCGAAAAATTATTGGCTGAAAACCTGTCGTTGGGTTCTCCCATTGCTGGACATAGTCGAGCAGCCTCTGAAAGCACAATGAGCCATACCATTTTCTTTAGAGATGCTTCGTTCGCAAGATACAGGCTTCAAAAATCATTTACCTGTCGTTCGTTTCTATCACCGATGGAGAATGTCGAAAGCCTCTGTGAAGCACAATGAGCCATACTACTCTCTGAGATGCTGCGTTCGCAAGATACAGGCGTCGAAAAATTATTGGCTGAAAACCTGTCGTTGGGTTCTCCCATTGCTGGACATAGTCGAGCAGCCTCTGGAAGCACAATGAGCCATACCATTTTCTTTAGAGATGCTTGTTCGCAAGATACAGGCTTCAAAATCATTTACCTGTCGTTCGTTTCTATCACCGATGGAGAATGTCGAAAGCCTCTGTGAAGCACAATGAGCCATACTACTCTCTGGAGATGCTGCGTTCGCAAGATACAGGCGTCGAAAAATTATTGGCTGAAAACCTGTCGTTGGGTTCTCCCATTGCTGGACATAGTCGAGCAGCCTCTGGAAAGCACAATGAGCCATACCATTTTCTTTAGAGATGCTTCTGTCGCAAGATACAGGCTTCAAAAATCATTTACCTGTCGTTCGTTTCTATCACCGATGGAGAATGTCGAAAGCCTCTGTGAAGCACAATGAGCCATACTACTCTCTCTGAGATGCTGCCCACGCAAGATACAGGCGTCGAAAAATTATTGGCTGAAAACCTGTCGTTGGGTTCTCCCATTGCTGGACATAGTCGAGCAGCCTCTGTGAAGCACAATGAGCCATACCATTTTCTTTAGAGATGCTTCGTTCGCAAGATACAGGCTTCAAAAATCATTTACCTGTCGTTCGTTTCTATCACCGATGGAGAATGTCGAAAGCCTCTGTGAAGCACAATGAGCCATACTACTCTCTGGAGATGCTGCCCACGCAAGATACAGGCGTCGAAAAATTATTGGCTGAAAACCTGTCGTTGGGTTCTCCCATTGCTGGACATAGTCGAGCAGCCTCTGAAAGCACAATGAGCCATACCATTTTCTTTAGAGATGCTTCGTTCGCAAGATACAGGCTTCAAAATCATTTACCTGTCGTTCGTTTCTATCACCGATGGAGAATGTCGAAAGCCTCTGTGAAGCACAATGAGCCATACTACTCTCTCTGGAGATGCTGCCCACGCAAGATACAGGCGTCGAAAATTATTGGCTGAAAACCTGTCGTTGGGTTCTCCCATTGCTGGACATAGTCGAGCAGCCTCTGGAAAGCACAATGAGCCATACCATTTTCTTTAGAGATGCTTCGTTCGCAAGATACAGGCTTCAAAAATCATTTACCTGTCGTTCGTTTCTATCACCGATGGAGAATGTCGAAAGCCTCTGTGAAGCACAATGAGCCATACTACTCTCTCTGGAGATGCTGCGTTCGCGAGATACAGGCGTCGAAACATTATTGGCTGAAAACCTGTCGTTGGGTTCTCCCATTGCTGGACATAGTCGAGCAGCCTCTGGAAAGCACAATGAGCCATACCATTTTCTTTAGAGATGCTTCGTTCGCAAGATACAGGCTTCAAAATCATTTACCTGTCGTTCGTTTCTATCACCGATGGAGAATGTCGAAAGCCTCTGTGAAGCACAATGAGCCATACTACTCTCTGGAGATGCTGCGTTCGCAAGATACAGGCGTCGAAAAATTATTGGCTGAAAACCTGTCGTTGGGTTCTCCCATTGCTGGACATAGTCGAGCAGCCTCTGAAAGCACAATGAGCCATACCATTTTCTTTAGAGATGCTTCGTTCGCAAGATACAGGCTTCAAAAATCATTTACCTGTCGTTCGTTTCTATCACCGATGGAGAATGTCGAAAGCCTCTGTGAAGCACAATGAGCCATACTACTCTCTCTGGAGATGCTGCGTTCGCAAGATACAGGCGTCGAAAAATTATTGGCTGAAAACCTGTCGTTGGGTTCTCCCATTGCTGGACATAGTCGAGCAGCCTCTGGAAAGCACAATGAGCCATACCATTTTCTTTAGAGATGCTTCGTTCGCAAGATACAGGCTTCAAAAATCATTTACCTGTCGTTCGTTTCTATCACCGATGGAGAATGTCGAAAGCCTCTGTGAAGCACAATGAGCCATACTACTCTCTCTGGAGATGCTGCGTTCGCAAGATACAGGCGTCGAAAAATTATTGGCTGAAAACCTGTCGTTGGGTTCTCCCATTGCTGGACATAGTCGAGCAGCCTCTGGAAAGCACAATGAGCCATACCATTTTCTTTAGAGATGCTTCGTTCGCAAGATACAGGCTTCAAAATCATTTACCTGTCGTTCGTTTCTATCACCGATGGAGAATGTCGAAAGCCTCTGTGAAGCACAATGAGCCATACTACTCTCTCTGGAGATGCTGCCCAAGATACAGGCGTCGAAAATTATTGGCTGAAAACCTGTCGTTGGGTTCTCCCATTGCTGGACATAGTCGAGCAGCCTCTGGAAAGCACAATGAGCCATACCATTTTCTTTAGAGATGCTTCGTTCGCAAGATACAGGCTTCAAAATCATTTACCTGTCGTTCGTTTCTATCACCGATGGAGAATGTCGAAAGCCTCTGTGAAGCACAATGAGCCATACTACTCTCTCTGGAGATGCTGCGTTCGCGAGATACAGGCGTCGAAAAATTATTGGCTGAAAACCTGTCGTTGGGTTCTCCCATTGCTGGACATAGTCGAGCAGCCTCTGGAAAGCACAATGAGCCATACCATTTTCTTTAGAGATGCTTCGTTCGCAAGATACAGGCTTCAAAAATCATTTACCTGTCGTTCGTTTCTATCACCGAGGGAGAATGTCGAAAGCCTCTGTGAAGCACAATGAGCCATACTACTCTCTCTGGAGATGCTGCCCACGCAAGATACAGGCGTCGAAAATTATTTGACCTGTCGTTGGGTTCTATCATTGCTGGAGAATAGTCGAGAAAGCCTCTGTGAAGCAGAATGAGCCATACCATTTTCTTTAGAGATGCTGCGTTCGCAAGATACAGGCTTCGAAAATTATTTACCTGTCGTTCGTTTCTATCACCGATGGAGAATGTCGAAAGCCTCTGTGAAGCACAATGAGCCATACTACTCTCTCTAGAGATGCTGCGTTCGCGAGATACAGGCGTCGAAAAATTATTTGACCTGTCGTTGGGTTCTCCCATTGCTGGAATGTCGAAA
Source organism: Phytophthora tubulina (assembly GCA_014706135.1). Classification (NCBI taxonomy): domain Eukaryota; phylum Oomycota; class Peronosporomycetes; order Peronosporales; family Peronosporaceae; genus Phytophthora; species Phytophthora tubulina. Next base: position 36,861 of record JACBOY010000222.1, read on the forward strand.
GCCTCTGTGAAGCAGAATGAGCCATACCATTTTCTTTAGAGATGCTTCGTTCGCAAGATACAGGCTTCAAAAATCATTTACCTGTCGTTCGTTTCTATCACCGAGGAGAATGTCGAAAGCCTCTGTGAAGCACAATGAGCCATACTACTCTCTCTGGAGATGCTGCGTTCGCGAGATACAGGCGTCGAAAAATTATTGGCTGAAAACCTGTCGTTGGGTTCTCCCATTGCTGGACATAGTCGAGCAGCCTCTGGAAAGCACAATGAGCCATACCATTTTCTTTAGAGATGCTTCGTTCGCAAGATACAGGCTTCAAAAATCATTTACCTGTCGTTCGTTTCTATCACCGATGGAGAATGTCGAAAGCCTCTGTGAAGCACAATGAGCCATACTACTCTCTCTGGAGATGCTGTTCGCGAGATACAGGCGTCGAAAAATTATTGGCTGAAAACCTGTCGTTGGGTTCTCCCATTGCTGGACATAGTCGAGCAGCCTCTGGAAAGCACAATGAGCCATACCATTTTCTTTAGAGATGCTTCGTTCGCAAGATACAGGCTTCAAAAATCATTTACCTGTCGTTCGTTTCTATCACCGATGGAGAATGTCGAAAGCCTCTGTGAAGCACAATGAGCCATACTACTCTCTCTGGAGATGCTTCGTTCGCAAGATACAGGCTTCAAAAATCATTTACCTGTCGTTCGTTTCTATCACCGAGGAGAATGTCGAAAGCCTCTGTGAAGCACAATGAGCCATACTACTTTCTCTGGAGATGCTGCGTTCGCAAGATACAGGCGTCAAAAATTATTTGACCTGTCGTTGGGTTCTCCCATTGCTGGACATAGTCGAAAGCCTCTGAAAGCACAATGAGCCATACCATTTTCTTTAGAGATGCTTCGTTCGCAAGATACAGGCTTCAAAATCATTTACCTGTCGTTCGTTTCTATCACCGATGGAGAATGTCGAAAGCCTCTGTGAAGCACAATGAGCCATACTACTCTCTCTGGAGATGCTGCCCACGCAAGATACAGGCGTCGAAAAATTATTGGCTGAAAACCTGTCGTTGGGTTCTCCCATTGCTGGACATAGTCGAGCAGCCTCTGGAAAGCACAATGAGCCATACCATTTTCTTTAGAGATGCTTCGTTCGCAAGATACAGGCTTCAAAAATCATTTACCTGTCGTTCGTTTCTATCACCGATGGAGAATGTCGAAAGCCTCTGTGAAGCACAATGAGCCATACTACTCTCTCTGGAGATGCTGCGTTCGCGAGATACAGGCGTCGAAAAATTATTGGCTGAAAACCTGTCGTTGGGTTCTCCCATTGCTGGACATAGTCGAGCAGCCTCTGGAAAGCACAATGAGCCATACCATTTTCTTTAGAGATGCTTCGTTCGCAAGATACAGGCTTCAAAATCATTTACCTGTCGTTCGTTTCTATCACCGATGGAGAATGTCGAAAGCCTCTGTGAAGCACAATGAGCCATACTACTTTCTCTGGAGATGCTGCGTTCGCAAGATACAGGCGTCGAAACATTATTGACCTGTCGTTGGTTTCTATCACCGATGGACAATAGTCGAGCAGCCTCTGGAAAGCACAATGAGCCATACCATTTTCTGGAGATGCTTCGTTCGCAAGATACAGGCTTCGAAAATCATTTACCTGTCGTTCGTTTCTATCACCGAGGAGAATGTCGAAAGCCTCTGTGAAGCACAATGAGCCATACTACTTCTCTGGAGATGCTGCGTTCGCAAGATACAGGCGTCAAAAATTATTTGACCTGTCGTTGGGTTCTATCATTGAGGACAATGTCGAGCAGCCTCTGTGAAGCACAATGAGCCATACCATTTTCTTTAGAGATGCTTCGTTCGCAAGATACAGGCTTCAAAAATCATTTACCTGTCGTTCGTTTCTATCACCGATGGAGAATGTCGAAAGCCTCTGTGAAGCAGAATGAGCCATACTACTCTCTCTGGAGATGCTGCCCGCAAGATACAGGCGTCGAAAATTATTGGCTGAAAACCTGTCGTTGGGTTCTCCCATTGCTGGACATAGTCAGCAGCCTCTGGAAAGCACAATGAGCCATACCATTTTCTTTAGAGATGCTTCGTTCGCAAGATACAGGCTTCAAAAATCATTTACCTGTCGTTCGTTTCTATCACCGAGGGAGAATGTCGAAAGCCTCTGTGAAGCACAATGAGCCATACTACTCTCTCTGGAGATGCTGCGTTCGCAAGATACAGGCGTCGAAAAATTATTGGCTGAAAACCTGTCGTTGGGTTCTCCCATTGCTGGACATAGTCGAGCAGCCTCTGGAAAGCACAATGAGCCATACCATTTCTTTAGAGATGCTTCGTTCGCAAGATACAGGCTTCAAAAATCATTTACCTGTCGTTCGTTTCTATCACCGATGGAGAATGTCGAAAGCCTCTGTGAAGCCCAATGAGCCATACTACTCTCTCTGGAGATGCTGCGTTCGCGAGATACAGGCGTCGAAAAATTATTGGCTGAAAACCTGTCGTTGGGTTCTCCCATTGCTGGACATAGTCGACAGCCTCTGGACACAATGAGCCATACCATTTTCTTTAGAGATGCTTCGTTCATAGATACAGGCTTCAAAAATCATTTACCTGTCGTTCGTTTCTATCACCAGGAGAATGTCAGCCTCTGTGAAGCACAATGAGCCATACCATTTTCTTTGGAGATGCTGCGTTCGCAAGATACAGGCTTCAAAAATCATTTACCTGTCGTTCGTTTCTATCACCGAGGGCTGGACATAGTCGAGCAGCCCTGAAAGCACAATGAGCCATACCATTTTTAGAGATGCTTCG
>JACBOY010000223.1:0-27526 GCA_014706135.1 Phytophthora tubulina
CACGCAAGATACAGGCGTCGAAAAATTATTGGCTGAAAACCTGTCGTTGGGTTCTCCCATTGCTGGACATAGTCGAGCAGCCTCTGGAAAGCACAATGAGCCATACCATTTTCTTTAGAGATGCTTCGTTCGCAAGATACAGGCTTCAAAAATCATTTACCTGTCGTTCGTTTCTATCACCGAGGGAGAATGTCGAAAGCCTCTGTGAAGCACAATGAGCCATACTACTCTCTGGAGATGCTGCGTTCGCAAGATACAGGCGTCGAAAATTATTGGCTGAAAACCTGTCGTTGGGTTCTCCCATTGCTGGACATAGTCGAGCAGCCTCTGAAAGCACAATGAGCCATACCATTTTCTTTAGAGATGCTTCTGTCTGCAAGATACAGGCTTCAAAATCATTTACCTGTCGTTCGTTTCTATCACCGATGGAGAATGTCGAAAGCCTCTGTGAAGCACAATGAGCCATACTACTCTCTGGAGATGCTGTTCGCGAGATACAGGCGTCGAAAAATTATTGGCTGAAAACCTGTCGTTGGGTTCTCCCATTGCTGGACATAGTCGAGCAGCCTCTGGAAAGCACAATGAGCCATACCATTTTCTTTAGAGATGCTTTTTCGTCTGCAAGATACAGGCTTCAAAATCATTTACCTGTCGTTCGTTTCTATCACCGAGGGAGAATGTCGAAAGCCTCTGTGAAGCACAATGAGCCATACTACTCTCTCTGGAGATGCTGCGTTCGCGAGATACAGGCGTCGAAAAATTATTGGCTGAAAACCTGTCGTTGGGTTCTCCCATTGCTGGACATAGTCGAGCAGCCTCTGGAAAGCACAATGAGCCATACCATTTTCTTTAGAGATGCTTCGTTCGCAAGATACAGGCTTCAAAAATCATTTACCTGTCGTTCGTTTCTATCACCGAGGGAGAATGTCGAAAGCCTCTGTGAAGCACAATGAGCCATACTACTCTCTGAGATGCTGCCCACGCGAGATACAGGCGTCGAAAAATTATTGGCTGAAAACCTGTCGTTGGGTTCTCCCATTGCTGGACATAGTCGAGCAGCCTCTGGAAAGCACAATGAGCCATACCATTTTCTTTAGAGATGCTTCGTTCGCAAGATACAGGCTTCAAAAATCATTTACCTGTCGTTCGTTTCTATCACCGATGGAGAATGTCGAAAGCCTCTGTGAAGCACAATGAGCCATACTACTCTCTCTGGAGATGCTGCGTTCGCGAGATACAGGCGTCGAAAATTATTGGCTGAAAACCTGTCGTTGGGTTCTCCCATTGCTGGACATAGTCGAGCAGCCTCTGAAAGCACAATGAGCCATACCATTTTCTTTAGAGATGCTTCGTTCGCAAGATACAGGCTTCAAAAATCATTTACCTGTCGTTCGTTTCTATCACCGAGGGAGAATGTCGAAAGCCTCTGTGAAGCACAATGAGCCATACTACTCTCTCTGGAGATGCTGCCCACGCAAGATACAGGCGTCGAAAAATTATTGGCTGAAAACCTGTCGTTGGGTTCTCCCATTGCTGGACATAGTCGAGCAGCCTCTGGAAAGCACAATGAGCCATACCATTTTCTTTAGAGATGCTTCGTTCGCAAGATACAGGCTTCAAAAATCATTTACCTGTCGTTCGTTTCTATCACCGAGGGAGAATGTCGAAAGCCTCTGTGAAGCACAATGAGCCATACCATTTTCTTTAGAGATGCTTCGTTCGCAAGATACAGGCTTCAAAAATCATTTACCTGTCGTTCGTTTCTATCACCGAGGGAGAATGTCGAAAGCCTCTGTGAAGCACAATGAGCCATACTACTCTCTCTGGAGATGCTGCGTTCGCGAGATACAGGCGTCGAAACATTATTGGCTGAAAACCTGTCGTTGGGTTCTCCCATTGCTGGACATAGTCGAGCAGCCTCTGGAAAGCACAATGAGCCATACCATTTTCTTTAGAGATGCTTCGTTCGCAAGATACAGGCTTCAAAAATCATTTACCTGTCGTTCGTTTCTATCACCGATGGAGAATGTCGAAAGCCTCTGTGAAGCACAATGAGCCATACTACTCTCTCTGGAGATGCTGCGTTCGCGAGATACAGGCGTCGAAAAATTATTGGCTGAAAACCTGTCGTTGGGTTCTCCCATTGCTGGACATAGTCGAGCAGCCTCTGGAAAGCACAATGAGCCATACCATTTTCTTTAGAGATGCTTCGTTCGCAAGATACAGGCTTCAAAATCATTTACCTGTCGTTCGTTTCTATCACCGATGGAGAATGTCGAAAGCCTCTGTGAAGCACAATGAGCCATACTACTCTCTGGAGATGCTGTTCGCGAGATACAGGCGTCGAAAAATTATTGGCTGAAAACCTGTCGTTGGGTTCTCCCATTGCTGGACATAGTCGAGCAGCCTCTGGAAAGCACAATGAGCCATACCATTTTCTTTAGAGATGCTTCGTTCGCAAGATACAGGCTTCAAAATCATTTACCTGTCGTTCGTTTCTATCACCGAGGGAGAATGTCGAAAGCCTCTGTGAAGCACAATGAGCCATACTACTCTCTGGAGATGCTGCGTTCGCAAGATACAGGCGTCGAAAAATTATTGGCTGAAAACCTGTCGTTGGGTTCTCCCATTGCTGGACATAGTCGAGCAGCCTCTGGAAAGCACAATGAGCCATACCATTTTCTTTAGAGATGCTTCTTCGTCGCAAGATACAGGCTTCAAAATCATTTACCTGTCGTTCGTTTCTATCACCGATGGAGAATGTCGAAAGCCTCTGTGAAGCACAATGAGCCATACTACTTTCTGGAGATGCTGCCCACGCAAGATACAGGCGTCGAAAAATTATTGGCTGAAAACCTGTCGTTGGGTTCTCCCATTGCTGGACATAGTCGAGCAGCCTCTGAAAGCACAATGAGCCATACCATTTTCTTTAGAGATGCTTCGTTCGCAAGATACAGGCTTCAAAATCATTTACCTGTCGTTCGTTTCTATCACCGAGGGAGAATGTCGAAAGCCTCTGTGAAGCACAATGAGCCATACTACTCTCTGGAGATGCTGCCCACGCAAGATACAGGCGTCGAAAAATTATTGGCTGAAAACCTGTCGTTGGGTTCTCCCATTGCTGGACATAGTCGAGCAGCCTCTGGAAAGCACAATGAGCCATACCATTTTCTTTAGAGATGCTTCGTTCGCAAGATACAGGCTTCAAAATCATTTACCTGTCGTTCGTTTCTATCACCGAGGGAGAATGTCGAAAGCCTCTGTGAAGCACAATGAGCCATACTACTCTCTCTGGAGATGCTGCCCACGCAAGATACAGGCGTCGAAAAATTATTGGCTGAAAACCTGTCGTTGGGTTCTCCCATTGCTGGACATAGTCGAGCAGCCTCTGGAAAGCACAATGAGCCATACCATTTTCTTTAGAGATGCTTCGTTCGCAAGATACAGGCTTCAAAATCATTTACCTGTCGTTCGTTTCTATCACCGAGGGAGAATGTCGAAAGCCTCTGTGAAGCACAATGAGCCATACTACTCTCTGGAGATGCTGCGTTCGCGAGATACAGGCGTCGAAAAATTATTGGCTGAAAACCTGTCGTTGGGTTCTCCCATTGCTGGACATAGTCGAGCAGCCTCTGGAAAGCACAATGAGCCATACCATTTTCTTTAGAGATGCTTCGTTCGCAAGATACAGGCTTCAAAATCATTTACCTGTCGTTCGTTTCTATCACCGATGGAGAATGTCGAAAGCCTCTGTGAAGCACAATGAGCCATACTACTCTCTCTGAGATGCTGCGTTCGCGAGATACAGGCGTCGAAAAATTATTGGCTGAAAACCTGTCGTTGGGTTCTCCCATTGCTGGACATAGTCGAGCAGCCTCTGGAAAGCACAATGAGCCATACCATTTTCTTTAGAGATGCTTCGTTCGCAAGATACAGGCTTCAAAAATCATTTACCTGTCGTTCGTTTCTATCACCGAGGGAGAATGTCGAAAGCCTCTGTGAAGCACAATGAGCCATACTACTCTCTGGAGATGCTGCCCACGCAAGATACAGGCGTCGAAAAATTATTGGCTGAAAACCTGTCGTTGGGTTCTCCCATTGCTGGACATAGTCGAGCAGCCTCTGAAAGCACAATGAGCCATACCATTTTCTTTAGAGATGCTTCTGTCGCAAGATACAGGCTTCAAAATCATTTACCTGTCGTTCGTTTCTATCACCGAGGGAGAATGTCGAAAGCCTCTGTGAAGCACAATGAGCCATACTACTCTCTCTGGAGATGCTGCGTTCGCGAGATACAGGCGTCGAAAATTATTGGCTGAAAACCTGTCGTTGGGTTCTCCCATTGCTGGACATAGTCGAGCAGCCTCTGAAAGCACAATGAGCCATACCATTTTCTTTAGAGATGCTTCGTTCGCAAGATACAGGCTTCAAAATCATTTACCTGTCGTTCGTTTCTATCACCGATGGAGAATGTCGAAAGCCTCTGTGAAGCACAATGAGCCATACTACTCTCTCTGGAGATGCTGCGTTCGCGAGATACAGGCGTCGAAAAATTATTGGCTGAAAACCTGTCGTTGGGTTCTCCCATTGCTGGACATAGTCGAGCAGCCTCTGGAAAGCACAATGAGCCATACCATTTTCTTTAGAGATGCTTCGTCTGCAAGATACAGGCTTCAAAATCATTTACCTGTCGTTCGTTTCTATCACCGATGGAGAATGTCGAAAGCCTCTGTGAAGCACAATGAGCCATACTACTCTCTCTGGAGATGCTGCCCACGCAAGATACAGGCGTCGAAAATTATTGGCTGAAAACCTGTCGTTGGGTTCTCCCATTGCTGGACATAGTCGAGCAGCCTCTGGAAAGCACAATGAGCCATACCATTTTCTTTAGAGATGCTTCGTTCGCAAGATACAGGCTTCAAAATCATTTACCTGTCGTTCGTTTCTATCACCGAGGGAGAATGTCGAAAGCCTCTGTGAAGCACAATGAGCCATACTACTCTCTGGAGATGCTGCCCACGCAAGATACAGGCGTCGAAAAATTATTGGCTGAAAACCTGTCGTTGGGTTCTCCCATTGCTGGACATAGTCGAGCAGCCTCTGGAAAGCACAATGAGCCATACCATTTTCTTTAGAGATGCTTCGTTCGCAAGATACAGGCTTCAAAATCATTTACCTGTCGTTCGTTTCTATCACCGAGGGAGAATGTCGAAAGCCTCTGTGAAGCACAATGAGCCATACTACTCTCTCTGAGATGCTGCCCACGCAAGATACAGGCGTCGAAAAATTATTGGCTGAAAACCTGTCGTTGGGTTCTCCCATTGCTGGACATAGTCGAGCAGCCTCTGGAAAGCACAATGAGCCATACCATTTTCTTTAGAGATGCTTCGTTCGCAAGATACAGGCTTCAAAATCATTTACCTGTCGTTCGTTTCTATCACCGAGGGAGAATGTCGAAAGCCTCTGTGAAGCACAATGAGCCATACTACTCTCTGGAGATGCTGCCCACGCAAGATACAGGCGTCGAAAATTATTGGCTGAAAACCTGTCGTTGGGTTCTCCCATTGCTGGACATAGTCGAGCAGCCTCTGAAAGCACAATGAGCCATACCATTTTCTTTAGAGATGCTTGTTCTGCAAGATACAGGCTTCTTCAAAATCATTTACCTGTCGTTCGTTTCTATCACCGAGGGAGAATGTCGAAAGCCTCTGTGAAGCACAATGAGCCATACCATTTTCTTTAGAGATGCTTCGTTCGCAAGATACAGGCTTCAAAAGTCATTTACCTGTCGTTCGTTTCTATCACCGAGGGAGAATGTCGAAAGCCTCTGTGAAGCACAATGAGCCATACTACTCTCTCTGGAGATGCTGCGTTCGCGAGATACAGGCGTCGAAAAATTATTGGCTGAAAACCTGTCGTTGGGTTCTCCCATTGCTGGACATAGTCGAGCAGCCTCTGAAAGCACAATGAGCCATACCATTTTCTTTAGAGATGCTTCGTTCGCAAGATACAGGCTTCAAAATCATTTACCTGTCGTTCGTTTCTATCACCGATGGAGAATGTCGAAAGCCTCTGTGAAGCACAATGAGCCATACTACTCTCTCTGGAGATGCTGTTCGCGAGATACAGGCGTCGAAAAATTATTGGCTGAAAACCTGTCGTTGGGTTCTCCCATTGCTGGACATAGTCGAGCAGCCTCTGGAAAGCACAATGAGCCATACCATTTTCTTTAGAGATGCTTCTTCGCAAGATACAGGCTTCAAAAATCATTTACCTGTCGTTCGTTTCTATCACCGATGGAGAATGTCGAAAGCCTCTGTGAAGCACAATGAGCCATACTACTCTCTCTGGAGATGCTGCGTTCGCGAGATACAGGCGTCGAAAAATTATTGGCTGAAAACCTGTCGTTGGGTTCTCCCATTGCTGGACATAGTCGAGCAGCCTCTGGAAAGCACAATGAGCCATACCATTTTCTTTAGAGATGCTTCGTCGCAAGATACAGGCTTCAAAATCATTTACCTGTCGTTCGTTTCTATCACCGAGGGAGAATGTCGAAAGCCTCTGTGAAGCACAATGAGCCATACTACTCTCTCTGGAGATGCTGCCCACGCAAGATACAGGCGTCGAAACATTATTGGCTGAAAACCTGTCGTTGGGTTCTCCCATTGCTGGACATAGTCGAGCAGCCTCTGGAAAGCACAATGAGCCATACCATTTTCTTTAGAGATGCTTCGTTCGCAAGATACAGGCTTCAAAAATCATTTACCTGTCGTTCGTTTCTATCACCGATGGAGAATGTCGAAAGCCTCTGTGAAGCACAATGAGCCATACTACTCTCTGGAGATGCTGCCCACGCAAGATACAGGCGTCGAAAAATTATTGGCTGAAAACCTGTCGTTGGGTTCTCCCATTGCTGGACATAGTCGAGCAGCCTCTGGAAAGCACAATGAGCCATACCATTTTCTTTAGAGATGCTTCGTTCGCAAGATACAGGCTTCAAAAATCATTTACCTGTCGTTCGTTTCTATCACCGATGGAGAATGTCGAAAGCCTCTGTGAAGCACAATGAGCCATACTACTCTCTGGAGATGCTGCGTTCGCGAGATACAGGCGTCGAAAAATTATTGGCTGAAAACCTGTCGTTGGGTTCTCCCATTGCTGGACATAGTCGAGCAGCCTCTGGAAAGCACAATGAGCCATACCATTTTCTTTAGAGATGCTTCGTTCGCAAGATACAGGCTTCAAAATCATTTACCTGTCGTTCGTTTCTATCACCGATGGAGAATGTCGAAAGCCTCTGTGAAGCACAATGAGCCATACTACTCTCTGGAGATGCTGCGTTCGCGAGATACAGGCGTCGAAAAATTATTGGCTGAAAACCTGTCGTTGGGTTCTCCCATTGCTGGACATAGTCGAGCAGCCTCTGGAAAGCACAATGAGCCATACCATTTTCTTTAGAGATGCTTCGTTCGCAAGATACAGGCTTCAAAATCATTTACCTGTCGTTCGTTTCTATCACCGAGGGAGAATGTCGAAAGCCTCTGTGAAGCACAATGAGCCATACTACTCTCTGGAGATGCTGCCCACGCAAGATACAGGCGTCGAAAAATTATTGGCTGAAAACCTGTCGTTGGGTTCTCCCATTGCTGGACATAGTCGAGCAGCCTCTGGAAAGCACAATGAGCCATACCATTTTCTTTAGAGATGCTTCGTTCGCAAGATACAGGCTTCAAAATCATTTACCTGTCGTTCGTTTCTATCACCGAGGGAGAATGTCGAAAGCCTCTGTGAAGCACAATGAGCCATACTACTCTCTCTGGAGATGCTGCCCACGCAAGATACAGGCGTCGAAACATTATTGGCTGAAAACCTGTCGTTGGGTTCTCCCATTGCTGGACATAGTCGAGCAGCCTCTGGAAAGCACAATGAGCCATACCATTTTCTTTAGAGATGCTTCGTTCGCAAGATACAGGCTTCAAAAATCATTTACCTGTCGTTCGTTTCTATCACCGAGGGAGAATGTCGAAAGCCTCTGTGAAGCACAATGAGCCATACTACTCTCTGGAGATGCTGCCCACGCAAGATACAGGCGTCGAAAAATTATTGGCTGAAAACCTGTCGTTGGGTTCTCCCATTGCTGGACATAGTCGAGCAGCCTCTGGAAAGCACAATGAGCCATACCATTTTCTTTAGAGATGCTTCGTTCGCAAGATACAGGCTTCAAAAATCATTTACCTGTCGTTCGTTTCTATCACCGAGGAGAATGTCGAAAGCCTCTGTGAAGCACAATGAGCCATACTACTCTCTGGAGATGCTGCGTTCGCAAGATACAGGCGTCGAAAATTATTGGCTGAAAACCTGTCGTTGGGTTCTCCCATTGCTGGACATAGTCGAGCAGCCTCTGGAAAGCACAATGAGCCATACCATTTTCTTTAGAGATGCTTCGTTCGCAAGATACAGGCTTCAAAAATCATTTACCTGTCGTTCGTTTCTATCACCGAGGGAGAATGTCGAAAGCCTCTGTGAAGCACAATGAGCCATACTACTCTCTGGAGATGCTGCCCACGCAAGATACAGGCGTCGAAAAATTATTGGCTGAAAACCTGTCGTTGGGTTCTCCCATTGCTGGACATAGTCGAGCAGCCTCTGAAAGCACAATGAGCCATACCATTTTCTTTAGAGATGCTTCGTTCGCAAGATACAGGCTTCAAAAATCATTTACCTGTCGTTCGTTTCTATCACCGAGGGAGAATGTCGAAAGCCTCTGTGAAGCACAATGAGCCATACTACTCTCTCTGGAGATGCTGCGTTCGCGAGATACAGGCGTCGAAAAATTATTGGCTGAAAACCTGTCGTTGGGTTCTCCCATTGCTGGACATAGTCGAGCAGCCTCTGGAAAGCACAATGAGCCATACCATTTTCTTTAGAGATGCTTCGTTCGCAAGATACAGGCTTCAAAAATCATTTACCTGTCGTTCGTTTCTATCACCGATGGAGAATGTCGAAAGCCTCTGTGAAGCACAATGAGCCATACTACTCTCTCTGGAGATGCTGCGTTCGCGAGATACAGGCGTCGAAAAATTATTGGCTGAAAACCTGTCGTTGGGTTCTCCCATTGCTGGACATAGTCGAGCAGCCTCTGGAAAGCACAATGAGCCATACCATTTTCTTTAGAGATGCTTCGTTCGCAAGATACAGGCTTCAAAAATCATTTACCTGTCGTTCGTTTCTATCACCGAGGGAGAATGTCGAAAGCCTCTGTGAAGCACAATGAGCCATACTACTCTCTGGAGATGCTGCCCACGCAAGATACAGGCGTCGAAAAATTATTGGCTGAAAACCTGTCGTTGGGTTCTCCCATTGCTGGACATAGTCGAGCAGCCTCTGGAAAGCACAATGAGCCATACCATTTTCTTTAGAGATGCTTCGTTCGCAAGATACAGGCTTCAAAATCATTTACCTGTCGTTCGTTTCTATCACCGAGGGAGAATGTCGAAAGCCTCTGTGAAGCACAATGAGCCATACTACTTTCTGGAGATGCTGCGGCAAGATACAGGCGTCGAAAAATTATTGGCTGAAAACCTGTCGTTGGGTTCTCCCATTGCTGGACATAGTCGAGCAGCCTCTGGAAAGCACAATGAGCCATACCATTTTCTTTAGAGATGCTTCGTTCGCAAGATACAGGCTTCAAAATCATTTACCTGTCGTTCGTTTCTATCACCGAGGAGAATGTCGAAAGCCTCTGTGAAGCACAATGAGCCATACTACTCTCTGGAGATGCTGCCCACGCAAGATACAGGCGTCGAAAAATTATTGGCTGAAAACCTGTCGTTGGGTTCTCCCATTGCTGGACATAGTCGAGCAGCCTCTGGAAAGCACAATGAGCCATACCATTTTCTTTAGAGATGCTTCGTTCGCAAGATACAGGCTTCAAAATCATTTACCTGTCGTTCGTTTCTATCACCGAGGGAGAATGTCGAAAGCCTCTGTGAAGCACAATGAGCCATACTACTCTGGAGATGCTGCGTTCGCGAGATACAGGCGTCGAAAAATTATTGGCTGAAAACCTGTCGTTGGGTTCTCCCATTGCTGGACATAGTCGAGCAGCCTCTGGAAAGCACAATGAGCCATACCATTTTCTTTAGAGATGCTTCGTTCGCAAGATACAGGCTTCAAAATCATTTACCTGTCGTTCGTTTCTATCACCGATGGAGAATGTCGAAAGCCTCTGTGAAGCACAATGAGCCATACTACTCTCTCTGGAGATGCTGCGTTCGCGAGATACAGGCGTCGAAAAATTATTGGCTGAAAACCTGTCGTTGGGTTCTCCCATTGCTGGACATAGTCGAGCAGCCTCTGGAAAGCACAATGAGCCATACCATTTTCTTTAGAGATGCTTCGTTCGCAAGATACAGGCTTCAAAAATCATTTACCTGTCGTTCGTTTCTATCACCGATGGAGAATGTCGAAAGCCTCTGTGAAGCACAATGAGCCATACTACTCTCTGGAGATGCTGCCCACGCAAGATACAGGCGTCGAAAAATTATTGGCTGAAAACCTGTCGTTGGGTTCTCCCATTGCTGGACATAGTCGAGCAGCCTCTGGAAAGCACAATGAGCCATACCATTTTCTTTAGAGATGCTTCGTTCGCAAGATACAGGCTTCAAAATCATTTACCTGTCGTTCGTTTCTATCACCGAGGGAGAATGTCGAAAGCCTCTGTGAAGCACAATGAGCCATACTACTCTCTGGAGATGCTGCGTTCGCAAGATACAGGCGTCGAAAAATTATTGGCTGAAAACCTGTCGTTGGGTTCTCCCATTGCTGGACATAGTCGAGCAGCCTCTGGAAAGCACAATGAGCCATACCATTTTCTTTAGAGATGCTTCTTCGCAAGATACAGGCTTCAAAAATCATTTACCTGTCGTTCGTTTCTATCACCGAGGGAGAATGTCGAAAGCCTCTGTGAAGCACAATGAGCCATACTACTCTCTGGAGATGCTGCCCACGCAAGATACAGGCGTCGAAAAATTATTGGCTGAAAACCTGTCGTTGGGTTCTCCCATTGCTGGACATAGTCGAGCAGCCTCTGGAAAGCACAATGAGCCATACCATTTTCTTTAGAGATGCTTCGTCTGCAAGATACAGGCTTCAAAATCATTTACCTGTCGTTCGTTTCTATCACCGAGGGAGAATGTCGAAAGCCTCTGTGAAGCACAATGAGCCATACTACTCTCTCTGGAGATGCTGCCCACGCAAGATACAGGCGTCGAAAAATTATTGGCTGAAAACCTGTCGTTGGGTTCTCCCATTGCTGGACATAGTCGAGCAGCCTCTGGAAAGCACAATGAGCCATACCATTTTCTTTAGAGATGCTTCGTTCGCAAGATACAGGCTTCAAAATCATTTACCTGTCGTTCGTTTCTATCACCGAGGGAGAATGTCGAAAGCCTCTGTGAAGCACAATGAGCCATACTACTCTCTCTGGAGATGCTGCCCACGCAAGATACAGGCGTCGAAAAATTATTGGCTGAAAACCTGTCGTTGGGTTCTCCCATTGCTGGACATAGTCGAGCAGCCTCTGGAAAGCACAATGAGCCATACCATTTTCTTTAGAGATGCTTCGTTCGCAAGATACAGGCTTCAAAATCATTTACCTGTCGTTCGTTTCTATCACCGAGGGAGAATGTCGAAAGCCTCTGTGAAGCACAATGAGCCATACTACTCTCTCTGGAGATGCTGCCCACGCAAGATACAGGCGTCGAAAATTATTGGCTGAAAACCTGTCGTTGGGTTCTCCCATTGCTGGACATAGTCGAGCAGCCTCTGGAAAGCACAATGAGCCATACCATTTTCTTTAGAGATGCTTCGTTCGCAAGATACAGGCTTCAAAATCATTTACCTGTCGTTCGTTTCTATCACCGAGGGAGAATGTCGAAAGCCTCTGTGAAGCACAATGAGCCATACTACTCTCTCTGGAGATGCTGCCCACGCAAGATACAGGCGTCGAAAAATTATTGGCTGAAAACCTGTCGTTGGGTTCTCCCATTGCTGGACATAGTCGAGCAGCCTCTGGAAAGCACAATGAGCCATACCATTTTCTTTAGAGATGCTTCGTTCGCAAGATACAGGCTTCAAAATCATTTACCTGTCGTTCGTTTCTATCACCGATGGAGAATGTCGAAAGCCTCTGTGAAGCACAATGAGCCATACTACTCTCTCTGGAGATGCTGCCCACGCAAGATACAGGCGTCGAAAATTATTGGCTGAAAACCTGTCGTTGGGTTCTCCCATTGCTGGACATAGTCGAGCAGCCTCTGGAAAGCACAATGAGCCATACCATTTTCTTTAGAGATGCTTCGTTCGCAAGATACAGGCTTCAAAATCATTTACCTGTCGTTCGTTTCTATCACCGATGGAGAATGTCGAAAGCCTCTGTGAAGCACAATGAGCCATACTACTCTCTCTGGAGATGCTGCCCACGCAAGATACAGGCGTCGAAAAATTATTGGCTGAAAACCTGTCGTTGGGTTCTCCCATTGCTGGACATAGTCGAGCAGCCTCTGGAAAGCACAATGAGCCATACCATTTTCTTTAGAGATGCTTCGTTCGCAAGATACAGGCTTCAAAATCATTTACCTGTCGTTCGTTTCTATCACCGAGGAGAATGTCGAAAGCCTCTGTGAAGCACAATGAGCCATACTACTCTCTCTGGAGATGCTGCGTTCGCAAGATACAGGCGTCGAAAAATTATTGGCTGAAAACCTGTCGTTGGGTTCTCCCATTGCTGGACATAGTCGAGCAGCCTCTGGAAAGCACAATGAGCCATACCATTTTCTTTAGAGATGCTTCGTTCGCAAGATACAGGCTTCAAAATCATTTACCTGTCGTTCGTTTCTATCACCGAGGGAGAATGTCGAAAGCCTCTGTGAAGCACAATGAGCCATACTACTCTCTGGAGATGCTGCCCACGCAAGATACAGGCGTCGAAAAATTATTGGCTGAAAACCTGTCGTTGGGTTCTCCCATTGCTGGACATAGTCGAGCAGCCTCTGAAAGCACAATGAGCCATACCATTTTCTTTAGAGATGCTTCGTTCGCAAGATACAGGCTTCAAAAATCATTTACCTGTCGTTCGTTTCTATCACCGAGGAGAATGTCGAAAGCCTCTGTGAAGCACAATGAGCCATACTACTCTCTGGAGATGCTGCCCACGCAAGATACAGGCGTCGAAAATTATTGGCTGAAAACCTGTCGTTGGGTTCTCCCATTGCTGGACATAGTCGAGCAGCCTCTGGAAAGCACAATGAGCCATACCATTTTCTTTAGAGATGCTTCGTCGCAAGATACAGGCTTCAAAATCATTTACCTGTCGTTCGTTTCTATCACCGAGGGAGAATGTCGAAAGCCTCTGTGAAGCACAATGAGCCATACTACTCTCTCTGGAGATGCTGCCCACGCAAGATACAGGCGTCGAAAAATTATTGGCTGAAAACCTGTCGTTGGGTTCTCCCATTGCTGGACATAGTCGAGCAGCCTCTGGAAAGCACAATGAGCCATACCATTTTCTTTAGAGATGCTTCGTTCGCAAGATACAGGCTTCAAAAATCATTTACCTGTCGTTCGTTTCTATCACCGAGGAGAATGTCGAAAGCCTCTGTGAAGCACAATGAGCCATACTACTCTCTCTGAGATGCTGCCCACGCAAGATACAGGCGTCGAAAAATTATTGGCTGAAAACCTGTCGTTGGGTTCTCCCATTGCTGGACATAGTCGAGCAGCCTCTGGAAAGCACAATGAGCCATACCATTTTCTTTAGAGATGCTTCGTCGCAAGATACAGGCTTCAAAATCATTTACCTGTCGTTCGTTTCTATCACCGAGGGAGAATGTCGAAAGCCTCTGTGAAGCAGAATGAGCCATGCTACTCTCTCTGGAGATGCTGCCCACGCAAGATACAGGCGTCGAAAAATTATTGGCTGAAAACCTGTCGTTGGGTTCTCCCATTGCTGGACATAGTCGAGCAGCCTCTGGAAAGCACAATGAGCCATACCATTTTCTTTAGAGATGCTTCTGAAGACTTGAGTGGTTTAGAGCAAAATGCAAAGTGATTGATTTAGGTCCTTAGTTCGCAAACTCCTTGCTACCTCTAAGCCTACTGGATTTCCTGCTGGGTACACTCTACTGGATTCTGAGTTACTTCTGCCAATCAGCGAGTGCCACGTAGAGCCCATCTTGTACCCACAATCTTGTACCCACCCGTGGCGTAATCGTCCGTCCCATAATCACAGGAGTGATTGCAGTGTCAATGAGTGAGGTCATACCGGTATCTTACCGATATACCGCAGCTGGTCGAGGTGTCTTCTTGACAACACTCCCACTCGACTCGACAGTCTTCGGCGCTTGATACCGAGCTTGCTCCGAAGAACTTCAAACTGCACAGCAGTGATCGCCTTCGTCATGATGTCAGCCAGCATGTCGGTCGTCGAAACATACTGCAGCACCACTTGACCGTCTTCCACCTTCTCGCGCACGAAGTGGTAGCGAATGTCGATGTGCTTGGTGCGCTTGTGAAACCGGGTTCTTGGCCAACGCGATGGAGCCTTGGTTGTCCTCATAGATCTTGATCGCTTCATCGCTTGCCATCTCGCCGAGTTCGCACAGGAACACCTTGAGCCACACTGCTCTTGCGTCGCCTCCGATAGCGCCATGTACTCGGCTTCCGTTGAAGACAGCGCCACCGTCCGCTGCTTCGCTGCGCCAGCTGATGCACCCGCCGTTCATCATAAACGCGTAGCCACTTGTACTCCTTCTTGACTCGATGTCTCCGGCCCAGTCTGCATCCGAGTACCCGCACGCGCCGAAGCTGTCTTCCCGTGAGAACTCGAGTCCGTGCGCAGGCGTCGCTTGAAGGTACCGCAGCACGCGTTTGAGGGCTTGCCAATGCGTCGGACACGGGTCGGCGGAGAACTGGCTCAGCACTCCCACTGCAGCAGCGAGGTCCGGACGCGTCGCCACCATCAGGTACATGAGTCCTCCGACGGCACTCCGGTACGGCACGTTCTTCATCGTGTCTTCGTGCTTGCAGCCGCCCTCGCACATGTTCTTGGTCAACTTGAGTCCAGGGTCTTGCGGTGTCTTCACAGGCTTGCTGTCTTGCATGCCGAACTTGGTCAGGATGGACTTGAGGAACTTGGTCTGCCGCACCGTCACTTTCCTGAGTCGCGGTCGTTCTTGATCTCCATCCCGAGGAAATACTGAGCTCGCCGAGGTCCGTCATCTCGAAGCGTTCACTCAACGCGCGCTTGGTCGACTCCAACAGCTCGTCGTTGCTGCTTGCCAGGATCAGGTCGTCCACGTACAGCACCACGAAGATCATCTCTTGGTCATTCCTCTTGATGTAGACGCAGTGATCCGACTCGCACTTCTTGAACCCGAGCTTGAGCATGAAGTCGTCGATGGTCTGGTTCCACATGCGCGGCGATTGCTTCAGTCCGTACAGCGAACGCTTGAGCTGCACACGTAGTCTGGGTGGTCTTCGTCTACGTACCCGTCCGGCTGCGCCATGTAGATGTCTTCGTCAAGAACGCCGTTCAGGAAGGCTGTCTTGACGTCCATCTGGTGCAGCTTGAGACCGTACTTGGCAGCCATACTCAGCACCGCCCGAATCGACGTGAACTTGGCCACCGGCGCGAACGTCTCGTCGTAGTCGATGCCGTACTTCTGCGCGAATCCCTTGGCCACCAGTCGCGCCTTGAACCGCTCGATCTCACCGTCTTGGTTCTCCTTCACTCGAAATACCCATCTGCAGCCGATCGCCTTCCGACCCGTCGGCAGTGACACGACATCCCACGTGTCGTTCTTGCGCAGCGACTCATACTCCGAGTCACAGGCCTCCTTCCACTTGACTGCGTCGCTGGATTCCATCGCCGACTTGAACGTGGTCGGCATCTCTCCCACTGAATCCACGACGTAGGCAGCTTCGAAACTGCCATCTTCCCCGCAACGGCCGACATCTCGTCCAGGGCCTGTTGCCGGTTGTGCGACGCATACCGCTTGGTGCTCGGAACCACGGCTTCCTCCAACGACTGCGTCCGTTGGTGTCGCTTGCTGCCGGGCTCGAAGTCTTCGTCCCGTGCAGTTTCTTCATTGTCATCTTCATCCGACTGCGACGAATCTTGATCCGTCACCACTTCATCTTGAATGACCACCTCCTCTGAGAGTAGTCACGTCTCCCACCGTCGAAGACGTCTTCCATGAACTGCGCGTCGCGGCTCACCAGCACGCGACCGTTCTCCAGTTCTTCGAATCGATACGCTTTCTCGTGCCCGAGTACCCGAGAAAACGGCAACGCACCGACCGAGCGTCAAACTTGGACCGTTTCTCCTTCGGCACATGCACGTACGCGTGGCAACCGAACACCTTCAGGTTCGCCAGCAGTGGCTTCTTGCCCGTCCAAACTTGGTGCGGCGACTTGTCGTGGCTGATGGCGCGCGTCGGACACCGGTTGCGGAGGAACGTGGCAGTAATGACCGCTTCGCCCCAATACGCCTTGGACAACCCGGCATGTTCCAACATGCAGCGCGCACACTCCACCAACGTCCGGTTCATCCGCTCGGCGACTCCGTTCAGCTGGGGCGTGTAAGGCGGCGTGAACTTTTGCACGATCCCACGGTCGCTGCAGAACTTGGCCATTTCGCGCGACGTGTACTCGCCACCGTTGTCGCTGCGGAGCGTCTTCACGCGCTTGCCCGTCTGAGTTTCTGCGAGCGCAACGAACTCAGCGAATTTGGCAGCCACCTCGGACTTGTTCCGCAGCAAGTACACCACACAGAAGTGCGACTTGTCGTCGATGAAGGTGACGAAGTAGCGCTTGCCACCAAACGTTGACGTCTTCATGGGACCACACGTCGCTGTGAACCACCTCTAGCACTTGCTTCGCGCGGTTCGGCGACGACTTCATGTAGCTCACTCGCGTTTGCTTGCCGAGTGAGCATCCGCCGCACAGCTCCCACTGCTTCACCGACGCCATGTCGATGCCAACACCGTAGCCCTTCTGACGATGGCGTCTAGACCGCCATGGCCGATGTGACCAAGTCGAAGATGCCAGAGGTACGACGTGGTGTCCCCTTTGCGATCCTTCGAGCTTGCCGCATTGGCCTCGTCAGGCATCACCGGTGTCATGCAGAGCTTGAACAGACCCTGCCCTCACGAGCTCCGATCTTCCACTGCATGCCCTTCGTTTCCGCGAAGCACCCGTCGCTCTCGAAGGTCACGGGTCCGACATCCTTCGTGAAGCGACCAACCGAGAACAGGTTGCGCGACAGCTTGGGTATGTGCCACACTTTCGTGAGCACACCCTTCTTGGTCCCGCGCGGAGTCTTCATTGACATCACGATGTCACCGCTGCCGATCGCCTGTACCACACCGTCGTCTGCGAGGTGTACGTCGACCGGAGTGAAGACCTTGTAGTTCCTCATGAACTCTTGGAACACGTCATGTGCTGCGTCGCACCCGAGTCGACCAGCCACACATCACTTGACTTGGAGGCGCAAGAGTCGCCACCAACCGAGAAGAGATAGTCGCCAGAATCTTCATCCTGCGCGACATTCGCACGCTGCGACCGATGTCGCTCAGCGTCGTTGTGGATCCGCGAGGGGCACTCCGCGATCCAATGTCCTTGTTTGCCACACTGATGGCACGCACCGGTCTTCTTCACCGGTCGGCCCTTGCGCTTGTTGTCCTTCATCATGAACGCTTGGCCAGACGTGGCTCCGTCGCCGCCCTGCTCCTTGCGCTTCATGTCCTCATGCAGGAGCCGAGACGTCACGAGTTCCCATGTCAGCGTGTCGGCTCGACTCCAACGCCGTGATCAGGAACTGGTACGACTCGCTCAGACTTCCCAGAAGCGTGATCACCAAGTCGTCCTCGCTGACCGGAGCGCCCACCGCGTCGAGCTGCTCCGCCAGAGTCTTGACCTTGTTGATGTGCTCCAACACATCATCACCTTCGTCCATCATAGTCGTGAAGAAACGTCGACGAAGGAAGAGCTTGTTGGCCAGGCTCCTCTTCTCGAAGTGTCCTTCCAGTCTTGACCATGCATCATGCGCGCCACTCGCCGACCGGACCAGCGGTAGTTGCGAATCCTCCATCGCAAGACAGATGATCGCCAGCGCCTTGCGAGACTTCCTCTTGAACGCCGCTTGGTCCAGCACGGTAGCACAGTGCTCGAGCTTCACTTCGCTCACGATCTCCCACAGATCGCGCTCCTCGAGCACCATCTGCATCTTGAACTTCCACGTGTGGAAGTTGGTTCCGTCGAACTTGTTGATGCGAGCGGTCGTGGTCGGGATGGTGTCCATGGCGAATGCGAAGTCGGTGGCGGGGGGCAGAGTCTGGGGGCTTGGGCTCATAACCTAAAGACTTGAGTGGTTTAGAGCAAAATGCAAAGTGATTGATTTAGGTCCTTAGTTCGCAAACTCCTTGCTACCTCTAAGCCTACTGGATTTCCTACTGGGTACACTCTACTGATTCTGAGTTACTTCTGCCAATCAGCGAGTGCCACGTAGAGCCCATCTTGTACCCACAATCTTGTACCCACCCGTGGCGTAATCGTCCGTCCCATAATCACAGGAGTGATTGCAGTGTCAATGAGTGAGGGTCATACCGGTATCTTACCGATATACCGCAGCTGGTCGAGGTGTCTTCTTGACAACAGCTTCGTTCGCAAGATACAGGCTTCAAAAATCATTTACCTGTCGTTCGTTTCTATCACCGAGGGAGAATGTCGAAAGCCTCTGTGAAGCAGAATGAGCCATGCTACTCTCTCTGGAGATGCTGCCCACGCAAGATACAGGCGTCGAAAAATTATTGGCTGAAAACCTGTCGTTGGGTTCTCCCATTGCTGGACATAGTCGAGCAGCCTCTGGAAAGCACAATGAGCCATACCATTTTCTTTAGAGATGCTTCGTTCGCAAGATACAGGCTTCAAAATCATTTACCTGTCGTTCGTTTCTTCACCGAGGGAGAATGTCGAAAGCTCCTGTGGTTGACAATGAGCCATACACCTCTCTGGAGATGCTGCCCACGCAAGACATACAGGCGTCGGAAATTATTGGCTGAAAACCTGTCGTTGGGTTCTCCGCATTGCTGGACATAGTCGAGCAGCCTCTGGAAAGCACAATGAGCCATACCATTTTCTTTAGAGATGCTTCGTTCGCAAGATACAGGCTTCAAAAATCATTTACCTGTCGTTCGTTTCTATCACCGAGGGAGAATGTCGAAAGCCTCTGTGAAGCAGAATGAGCCATACTACTCTCTGGAGATGCTGCCCACGCAAGATACAGGCGTCGCAAATTATTGGCTGAAACCCTGTCGTTGGGTTCTCCCATTGCTGGACATAGTCGAGCAGCCTCTGAAAGCACAATGAGCCATACCATTTTCTTTGAGATGCTTCGTCGCAAGATACAGGCTTCAAAAATCATTTACCTGTCGTCGCTCCTATCACCGAGGAGAATGTCGAAAGCCTCTGTGAAGCAGAATGAGCCATACTACTCTCTGAGATGTTGCCCACGCAAGATACAGGCGTCGACAAATTATTGGCTGAAACCCTGTCGGGTTCTCCCATTGTGGACATAGTCGAGCAGCCTCTGGAAAGCACAATGAGCCATACCATCTTTAGAGATGCTTCGTCTGCAAGATACAGGCTTCAAAATCATTTACCTGTCGTTCGTTTCATCACCGATGGAGAATGTCGAAAGCCTCTGTGAAGCAGAATGAGCCATACTACTCTCTCTGGAGATGCTGCCCACGCAAGATAAGGCGTCGAAAAATTATTGGCTGAAAAACCTGTCGTTGGGTTCTCCCATTCTGGACATAGTCGAGCAGCCTCTGAAAGCACAATGAGCCATACCATTTTCTTTAGAGATGCTTCGTCGCAAGATACAGGCTTCAAAAATCATTTACCTGTCGTTCGTTTCTATCACCGAGGAGAATGTCGAAAGCCTCTGTGAAGCACAATGAGCCATACCATTTTCTTTAGAGATGCTTCGCAAGATACAGGCTTCAAAATCTTTACCTGTCGTTCGTTTCTATCACCGAGGGAGAATGTCGAAAAGCCTCTGTGAAGCAGAATGAGCCATACTACTCTGAGATGCTGCCCACGCAAGATACAGGCGTCGAAAAATTATTGGCTGAAAACCGTCGTTGTCTCCCATTGCTGGACATAGTCGAGCAGCCTCTGAAAGCACAATGAGCCATACCATTTTCTTGAGAGATGCTTCGTCGCAAGATACAGGCTTCAAAAATCATTTACCTGTCGTTCGTTTCTATCACCGAGGGAGAATGTCGGAAAGCCTCTGTGAAGCACAATGAGCCATACTACTTCTGGAGATGCTTCCACGCAAGATACAGGCGTCGAAACATTATTGGCTGAAAACCTGTCGTTGGGTTCTCCCATTGCTGGACATAGTCGAGCAGCTTCTGAAAGCAATAATGAGCCATACCATTCTTTGAGATGCTTCGTCTGCAAGATACAGGCTTCAAAATCATTTACCTGTCGTTCGTCTATCACCGAGGGAGAATGTCGAGTGTTGTCAAGAAGACACCTCGACCAGCTGCGGTATATCGGTAAGATACCGGTATGACCTCACTATTGACACTGCAATCCATTCCTGTGATTATGGGACGGACGATTACGCCACGGGTGGGTACAAGATTGTGGGTACAAGATGGGCTCTACGTGGCACTCGCTGATTGGCAGAAGTAACTCAGAATCCAGTAGAGTGTACCCAGTAGGTAATCCAGTAGGCTTAGAGGTAGCAAGGAGTTTGCGAACTAAGGACCTAAATCAATCACTTTGCATTTTGCTCTAAACCACTCAAGTCTTTAGGTTATGAGCCCAAGCCCCGCAGACTCTGCCCCCCCGCCACCGACTTCGCATTCGCCATGGACACCATCCCGACCACGACCGCTCGCATCAACAAGTTCGACGGAACCAACTTCCACACGTGGAAGTTCAAGATGCAGATGGTGCTCGAGGAGCGCGATCTGTGGGAGATCGTGAGCGGGGAAGTGAAGCTCGAGCACTGTGCTACCGTGCTGGACCAAGCGGCGTTCAAGAGGAAGTCTCGCAAGGCGCTGGCGATCATCTGTCTTGCGATGGAGGATTCGCAACTACCGCTGGTCCGGTCGGCGAGTGGCGCGCATGATGCATGGTCAAGACTGGAAGGACACTTCGAGAAGAGGAGCCTGGCCAACAAGCTCTTCCTTCGTCGACGTTTCTTCACGACTATGATGGACGAAGGTGATGATGTGTTGGAGCACATCAACAAGGTCAAGACTCTGGCGGAGCAGCTCGACGCGGTGGGCGCTCCGGTCAGCGAGGACGACTTGGTGATCACGCTTCTGGGAAGTCTGAGCGAGTCGTACCAGTTCCTGATCACGGCGTTGGAGTCGAGAGCCGACACGCTGACATGGGAACTCGTGACGTCTCGGCTCCTGCATGAGGACATGAAGCGCAAGGAGCAGGGCGGCGACGGAGCCACGTCTGGCCAAGCGTTCATGATGAAGGACAACAAGCGCAAGGGCCGACCGGTGAAGAAGACCGGTGCGTGCCATCAGTGTGGCAAACAAGGACATTGGATCGCGGAGTGCCCTCGCGGATCCACAACGACGCTGAGCGACATCGGTCGCAGCGTGCGAATGTCGCGCAGGATGAAGATTCTGGCGACTATCTCTTCTCGGTTGGTGGCGACTCTTGCGCCTCCAAGTCAAGTGATGTGGCTGGTCGACTCGGGTGCGACGCAGCACATGACGTGTTCCAAGAAGTTCATGAGGAACTACAAGGTCTTCACTCCGGTCGACGTACACCTCGCAGACGACGGTGTGGTACAGGCGATCGGCAGCGGTGACATCGTGATGTCAATGAAGACTCCGCGCGGGACCAAGAAGGGTGTGCTCACGAAAGTGTGGCACATACCCAAGCTGTCGCGCAACCTGTTCTCGGTTGGTCGCTTCACGAAGGATGTCGGACCCGTGACCTTCGAGAGCGACGGGTGCTTCGCGGAAACGAAGGGCATGCAGTGGAAGATCGGAGCTCGTGAGGGCAAGGGTCTGTTCAAGCTCTGCATGACACCGGTGATGCCTGACGAGGCCAATGCGGCAAGCTCGAAGGATCGCAAAGGGGACACCACGTCGTACCTCTGGCATCTTCGACTTGGTCACATCGGCCATGGCGGTCTAGACGCCATCGTCAAGAAGGGCTACGGTGTTGGCATCGACATGGCGTCGGTGAAGCAGTGGGAGCTGTGCGGCGGATGCTCACTCGGCAAGCAAACGCGAGTGAGCTACATGAAGTCGTCGCCGAACCGCGCGAAGCAAGTGCTAGAGGTGGTTCACAGCGACGTGTGTGGTCCCATGAAGACGTCAACGTTTGGTGGCAAGCGCTACTTCGTCACGTTCATCGACGACAAGTCGCACTTCTGTGTGGTGTACTTGCTGCGGAACAAGTCCGAGGTGGCTGCCAAATTCGCTGAGTTCGTTGCGCTCGCAGAAACTCAGACGGGCAAGCGCGTGAAGACGCTCCGCAGCGACAACGGTGGCGAGTACACGTCGCGCGAAATGGCCAAGTTCTGCAGCGACCGTGGGATCGTGCAAAAGTTCACGCCGCCTTACACGCCCCAGCTGAACGGAGTCGCCGAGCGGATGAACCGGACGGAGGTGCGCGCTGCATGTTGGAACATGCCGGGTTGTCCAAGGCGTATTGGGGCGAAGCGGTCATTACTGCCACGTTCCTCCGCAACCGGTGTCCGACGCGCGCCATCAGCCACGACAAGTCGCCGCACCAAGTTTGACGGGCAAGAAGCCACTGCTGGCGAACCTGAAGGTGTTCGGTTGCCACGCGTACGTGCATGTGCCGAAGGAGAAACGGTCCAAGTTTGACGCTCGGTCGCGTTGCCGTTTTCTCGGGTACTCGGAGCACGAGAAAGCGTATCGATTCGAAGAACTGGAGAACGGTCGCGTGCTGGTGAGCCGCGACGCGCAGTTCATGGAAGACGTCTTCGACGGTGGGAGACGTGACTACTCTCAGAGGGAGGTGGTCATTCAAGATGAAGTGGTGACGGATCAAGATTCGTCGCAGTCGGATGAAGATGACAATGAAGAAACTGCACGGGACGAAGACTTCGAGCCCGGCAGCAAGCGACACCAACGGACGCAGTCGTTGGAGGAAGCCGTGGAGGTTCCGAGCACCAAGCGGTATGCGTCGCACAACCGGCAACAGGCCCTGGACGAGATGTCGGCCGTTGCGGGGAAGATGGCAGTTTCGAAGCTGCCTACGTCGTGGATTCAGTGGGAGAGATGCCGACCACGTTCAAGTCGGCGATGGAATCCAGCGACGCAGTCAGTGGAAGGAGGCCTGTGACTCGAGTATGAGTCGCTGCGCAAGAACGACACGTGGATGTCGTGTCACTGCCGACGGGTCGGAAGGCGATCGGCTGCAGATGGGTATTTCGAGTGAAGGAGAACCAAGACGGTGAGATCGAGCGGTTCAAGGCGCGACTGGTGGCCAAGGGATTCGCGCAGAAGTACGGCATCGACTACGACGAGACGTTCGCGCCGGTGGCCAAGTTCACGTCGATTCGGGCGGTGCTGAGTATGGCTGCCAAGTACGGTCTCAAGCTGCACCAGATGGACGTCAAGACAGCCTTCCTGAACGGCGTTCTTGACGAAGACATCTACATGGCGCAGCCGGACGGGTACGTAGACGAAGACCACCCAGACTACGTGTGCAAGCTCAAGCGTTCGCTGTACGGACTGAAGCAATCGCCGCGCATGTGGAACCAGACCATCGACGACTTCATGCTCAAGCTCGGGTTCAAGAAGTGCGAGTCGGATCACTGCGTCTACATCAAGAGGAATGACCAAGAGATGATCTTCGTGGTGCTGTACGTGGACGACCTGATCCTGGCAAGCAGCAACGACGAGCTGTTGGAGTCGACCAAGCGCGCGTTGAGTGAACGCTTCGAGATGACGGACCTCGGCGAGCTCGAGTATTTCCTCGGGATGGAGATCAAGAACGACCGCGACTCAGGAAAAGTGACGGTGCGGCAGACCAAGTTCCTCAAGTCCATCCTGACCAAGTTCGGCATGCAAGACAGCAAGCCTGTGAAGACACCGCAAGACCCTGGACTCAAGTTGACCAAGAACATGTGCGAGGGCGGCTGCAAGCACGAAGACACGATGAAGAACGTGCCGTACCGGAGTGCCGTCGGAGGACTCATGTACCTGATGGTGGCGACGCGTCCGGACCTCGCTGCTGCAGTGGGAGTGCTGAGCCAGTTCTCCGCCGACCCGTGTCCGACGCATTGGCAAGCCCTCAAACGCGTGCTGCGGTACCTTCAAGCGACGCCTGCGCACGGACTCGAGTTCTCACGGAAGACAGCTTCGGCGCGTGCGGGTACTCGGATGCAGACTGGGCCGGAGACATCGAGTCAAGAAGGAGTACAAGTGGCTACGCGTTTATGATGAACGGCGGGTGCATCAGCTGGCGCAGCAAGAAGCAGCGGACGGTGGCGCTGTCTTCAACGGAAGCCGAGTACATGGCGCTATCGGAGGCGACGCAAGAGGCGGTGTGGCTCAAGGTGTTCCTGTGCGAACTCGGCGAGATGGCAAGCGATGAAGCGATCAAGATCTATGAGGACAACCAAGGCTCCATCGCGTTGGCCAAGAACCCGGAGTTTCACAAGCGCACCAAGCACATCGACATTCGCTACCACTTCGTGCGCGAGAAGGTGGAAGACGGTCAAGTGGTGCTGCAGTATGTTTCGACGACCGACATGCTGGCTGACATCATGACGAAGGCGATCACTGCTGTGCAGTTTGAAGTTCTTCGGAGCAAGCTCGGTATCCAAGCGCCGAAGACTGTCGAGTCGAGTGGGAGTGTTGTCAAGAAGACACCTCGACCAGCTGCGGTATATCGGTAAGATACCGGTATGACCTTCACTCATTGACACTGCAATCATTCCTCCTGTGATTATGGGACGGACGATTACGCCACGGGTGGGTACAAGATTGTGGGTACAAGATGGGCTCTACGTGGCACTCGCTGATTGGCAGAAGTAACTCAGAATCCAGTAGAGTGTACCCAGTAGGAAATCCAGTAGGCTTAGAGGTAGCAAGGAGTTTGCGAACTAAGGACCTAAATCAATCACTTTGCATTTTGCTCTAAACCACTCAAGTCTTTACCTTTGGGAATAAATGAGCCATACTTACTCTGGAGATGCTGCCCACGCAAGATACAGGCGTCGAAAATTATTGGCTGAAAAACCTGTCGTTGGGTTCTCCCATTGCTGACATAGTCGAGCAGCCTCTGAGCACAATGACATACCATTTTCTCTTTGGAAATGCTTCGTCTGCAAGATACAGGCTTCAAAATCATTTACCTGTCGTTCGTTTCTATCACCGAGGAGAATGTCGAAAGCCTCTGTGAAGCAGAATGCGCCATACTACTCCTCTGAAATGCTGCCCACGCAAGATACAGGCGTCGACAAATATTGGCTGAAAACCTGTCGTTGGGTTCTCCCATTGCTGGACATAGTCGAGAGCCTCTGGAAAGCACAATGAGCCATACCATTTTCTTTAGAGATGCTTCGTTCGCAAGATACAGGCTTCAAAAAATCATTTACCTGTCGTTCGTTTCTATCACCGAGGGAGAATGTCGAAAGCCTCTGAAGCACAATGAGCCATACCATTTTCTTTAGAGATGCTTCGTCTCGCAAGATACAGGCTTCAAAATCATTTACCTGTCGTTCGTTTCTATCACCGAGGGAGAAGGCTGGTGCTCTGTGAAGCAAGAAATGAGCCATACCATTTTCTTTAGAGATGCTTCGTTCGCAAGATACAGGCTTCAAAATCATTTACCTGTCGTTCGTTTCTATCACCGAGGGAGAATGTCGAAAGCCTCTGGGGAAGCACAATGAGCCATACTACTCTTCTGGGAGATGCTGCCCACGCAAGATACAGGCGTCGACAAATTATTGGCTGAAACCTGCCGTTGGTTCTCCCATTGCTGACATAGTCGAGCAGCCTGGAAAGCACAATGAGCCATACCAGTTTTCTTTAGAGATGCTTCGTCTGCAAGATACAGGCTTCAAAATCATTTACCTGTCGTTCGTTTCTATCACCGAGTGGAGAATGTCGAAAGCCTCTGTGAAGCACAATGAGCCATACTACTCTCTGGAGTATGCTCCACGCAAGATACAGGCGTCGACAAATTATTGGCTGAAACCTGCCGTTGGGTCTCTCCCATTGCTGGACATAGTCGAGCAGCCTCTCTGGAAAGCACAATGAGCCATACCATTTTCTTTAGAGATGCTTGTCTGCAAGATACAGGCTTCAAAATCATTTACCTGTCGTTCGTTTCTATCACCGAGGGAGAATGTCGAAAGCCTCTGTGAAGCACAATGAGCCATACCATTTCTTTAGAGATGCTTCGTCTGCAAGATACAGGCATTCAAAAATCATTTACCTGTCGTTCGCTCTTATCACCGAGGGAGAATGTCGAAAGCCTCTGTGAAGCACAATGAGCCATACCATTTTCTTTTAGAGATGCTTCGTTCGCAAGATACAGGCTTCAAGAAATCATTTACCTGTCGTTCAAGCCTCATCACTGAGGGAGAATGTCGAAAGCCTCTCAGAAGCACAATGAGCCATACCATTTTCTTAGAGATGCTTCGTCTGCAAGATACAGGCTTCAAAATCATTTACCTGCCGTTCGTTTCTATCGACCGAGGAGAATGTCGAAAGCCCTGTGAAGCACAATGAGCCATACCATTTTCTTTTAGAGATGCTTCGTCTGCAAGATGCTGTGGCTTCAAAAAATCATTGCCTTGTCGTTCGTTTCTATCACCGAGGGAGAATGTCGAAAGCCTCTGTGAAGCAGAATGAGCCATGCTACTTCACCATCTGGAGATGCTGCCCACGCAAGATACAGGCGTCGAAAATTATTGGCTGAAAACCTGTCGTTGGGTTCTCCCATTGCAGGACATAGTCGAGCAGCCTCTGGAAAGCACAATGAGCCACTGTAACATTTTCTTTTTAGAGATGCTTCGTCTGCAAGATACAGGCTTCAAAATCATTTACCTGTCAGTCTGCTTCTATCACCGAGGGAGAATGTCGAAAGCCTTCTCAGAAGCACAATGAGCCATACTACTCTCTGGAGATGCTGCCCACGCAAGACACAGGCGTCGACAAATTATTGGCTGGAAACCTGTCGTTGGGTTCTCCCATTGTTGACATAGTCGAGCAGCCTCTGAGAAAGCACAATGAGCCATACCATTTTCTTTAGAGATGCTTCGTTCGCAAGATACAGGCTTCAAAAAATCATTTCCCTGTGCGGTTCGTTTCTATCACCGAGGAGAATGTCGAAAGCCATCTGAGAAGCACAATGAGCCATACTACTTTCATGAGATGCTGCCCACGCAAGATACAAGGCAGTCGACAAATTATTGGCTGAAAACCTGTCGTTG